>LNAC01000557.1:214355-233222 GCA_002007465.1 Ailurus styani
CCCAACACACACTCTCTCTTTCCTGTAGTCTCTGCAGTAAAAGCTACCATAGTTATCTCATGGAGACGTCTCATGCAGACGCCTCATGAAGACGTCTGCCAGTGGATGATAGGAAATGCTGATTGAGAAAGGGTTTATCTACTTTTCATCCAAATATGTGAACCATTAAGGGAATTATAAAAAGCAGCAACAATATACTCTGGTTTTATTCAGAACCTTCCCCTTAGTGATTATTAAAACGATGATATTTTTAGCCAAAGAAAGCAAAATGCATCTGCAGCAGCTGGTTTCCAAGGAAACAGAATAATTTAAAACCATGTGGAACTCTGCTCTCTAATTTTCATCAATTCCCCTTCATTCCTGGAGGTAGCTTTACTCAGAATTTATAATTTCCAAAAAACATAACTGCCTTGTTTATTTTTTTCTAACAGATTTTAGAAGGTGACAACTATCTGGTCTTATATATCACCTAAATTCCAACCTAGGGGTAGATTAATTTCTATCATCATTTTGTTTTAAAAACCAAGATCAGAAGAGTCCATCACTAATTAGAAACACAGCAACATTGCAGTATCGTATAATGATTTTTGAAATCCAGAAATAGTTCAAAATAAACCATGCAAGTATATTTGCTTGGGTCAACAGGACACAAGCATGTAAACATATTATTAGCTGTATTTAGTATGTTTAGGAAATTTAAGTTAGTTCTCCATTCATTTAGATGATATTTTCCCAATATTCAGTAGTTTTTCTACCCCCTCTTTAATTTTTCAAGAACTGTTTTGCTTTTGTCTGTCATTTAAAACCAAAACCCATTTCTCAAACAAAAACAAAAAGCAAAGACAAGATCAAAAAAAATTCTTAGATATGATACATATTCATTCCTGTTAGTTTGTGATTCGTTCAAAAGAAGTATTTTAAAAATACTTAAACACATCATTTACACCAGAGAAAGACTTTTATTTTATTATAATCAACAAGTCTTAATTGATTGCCAATGTTCCCAGGTCTGTAGCAATATTTCTTAAAAGAAACTTGATTTTAATAAGATTCCGTCCTCCCTTAACTGTCCCTTATTTATGAATTAAAATAACTAGAAAATTAAATGACTTGTAGTAAAATCATTTTTCTTCTTTTTGATGTAAATGTGTCATTTCGTCTATATATTTAGAACTCTCGCCTATTTGGGAAAATCAAAGACAGTATTAAGAGATACAAGCAACTGGTGAAGTAAAATCCTAACTTCCGAGCCGTTAAAAAAAGAAATTATTGCCCTAGGGATATTACCAACAATACAAATGCTGCTAAGGAACCCTTATCTAGATATGTTTGATTGATAAATGAAACTGCCAATGAAATTTGCGTATTCAGATGTTATTTCTTACAGCATTGTTTAATTCTTCACAAACAGGTTTCTAAGCTTTTAAAATGAAAACACCCCTGTGCATGTTGCTAAATACAGAGTTGTTTTATCACCACAAAAGCTTACAATTTACGAAATAAAATGATACAACTACTCAGCAGCATGAGATTTATCAAGAGGAGAAAGTTAAATGAAAGAGCTTAAACACACACGAATCATTCATTCTAATGCAGCCCTTAAAGAGTCTACAACCTGCAAAAATTATTTTCCTAGGCCATTTACTGTATTGTAAATATTAAAAGACACCACATGAAATTTTATGTCGTATATTCAGAGAAAGCTCCATTTTCTCCGAACCTGTGTAATTTACCGGGCTTTCGTCATCTTTCCTTTCATTCCCAATCACACAAACTTGAATAGGAAAAAAAAAAAAAAAAGACACATGGTGACTCATTGCATCTATTAATTTTGCTTCAAGAACACTTTCCTAGAAAGTTAAACAGGGTAAGACATGCCTCTGGTGTTTTTATCAGCTCATGGTTTGGCAGGGAGAAAAAAACCCCGCTCACTGCAAATCTTCCTTAAGCCACGAATGGGACACACTTGCGGGAAACGTCTTCAGAATAATTTTCGTATCATAAAATTGTCTCCTTAAGCATTGAGAAGCATTCCGTTTGAAGAAAAAGATTTTTTTCTTTTTTGCTCTTACCTGTAAATATGGTTTCTGTACTTCAGCTCCGTCAGAACAGACTGAAGAGTTCCCTCCTCCCTCCTCTATCCATCAGGCAGCAGCCAACCAATAACAAAGCCAGATCCCGGCGTTCTCCGGCTCACGCTCCCTGCTCCGCTGCCATCCCTCCTTTCCTCCCACCCCCACTCTCTCAGAGGGCAAGTCCTTGCAGCTGGGAGAGAGGAAGGGAGTGCAGAGCAGGAATATGAAGGGGAAAGGAATAAAGAGATGAAAGATATTTCAAGGAATAGCTCCAAACTAGAAAAAAAAAATATCTGCAGGTGGACTCAGCTGAAGTAAAAGGCCTTGTTTCCGATTTAGGAAAATAGGGTTAATCAGTGTCTCGACCACCTGAAATTAAAGCCAAACACTCATGATAAAACCTAAGTAAATAGCCTGTCTTTTCAGCTCCCGCTGATTTTTCTCAGGGGGAAAAGATGATCTCTCCGTTGTACATTTTGATACGTAGCTAGAGAAGGTTGAGACTGAACATCAAGATAACAGTCCGCATATGCAGTTTGCAAAGAGATAAGATGAATCAAGACCCTTTCCGCTGATGTAAATGTGATGTATTTGCATTTCAACCTCTGTTTGGAACTGTTTCCATTTAAAACCAGTTTCAGAGTCTAATCAGTATGGAAAAGATATTTCTTCCAGAGAATTAGAATATTTAAATATTTCAAAGCTATGTGGTTTGCGTTACTTCAGATTCCCTAAAAGCCGGCATCAATTTGCCTTTGTGAATAATGGAGCTTGTTAAAGATTAAAAAGGGATCAGCCACTTAGTTGCTGTGTCTCAAAGTGACTAATTGAACTCCAATTTTATTCTAATAACCTTAGGCAAAATCATTTCACTTTTGAACTAAGAGAGTAACATGTATAAAAGGACAACTGAGGAAAGCATTCAGTTAGAATCCTTTAAGGCAACAAAGCAAATTCATCCACAGCTTTAAGGACATTAGGTTGGAACAAACAAAGAATTTAAACTATACACAGATTGTATTCTTAATTTTAAAGATAGAATACAAACCATGGCTCTTGAAGATAAAAAGTGTTATTAATTGAGCTTCCGCTAGTGGAGGTGGTCTGAAAAAGCTTCCTTGGGGAGCTATAAATTAAACAATAGATACTTTCTCCCCTTTAGTGGTATGTACGGTCTACCTGAGATATTATAGGTTTGGGATTCAATTTCTTAAATCAGTCATGTATCCTCATGGAAATAAGACCACAGGGAAAAGAAGGAAGTGGCAAGAAAGTATTCCCTATCTCCAAGAGTAACATGGGAGCAAATTATTGGTGGCCCAGAAATAACTACACGGAACGGGTTTAGGAGTATCAATCTTGTTAGCAGGGAGTGGCTAGTAACTTGACCTGACACTGACTTTGAATAGAAGTGCACTGATTTCACGTAGTGTGTGCAGTTACTTGGAGGAGTTTTGGGTGTGCTCGTTTCGGCAGCACATATACTAAAATTGGAGTCGTTTGGGGAAACTCTACTAGAGATAAGGGGAAGGTTAGGCTATCATTTATTCCCACTCAACCCCTCTATCGTGGAAAATGCTTTCGAATCTTCTGTGGTCTTACTTCTAGGATGTGCTGGAGGAATCTTTCAGACAGCATTTTTTAAAGTGGGGGCTGGAAGCCTTGTTTAAAAGTCAGATTGTGGACCTCGCTCCAGATTTAAGGAATCGGCATTTGAGGAGTTTTACTTTTTTAGTAAAAGTCCCCAGGTGATTTTTATGGCAACTGTGCTGTAGGTCGCAATCCCCAGTAGACGAGTATTCCTTGGACATCAACTCTAACCAGATTCATCGTCATTTCAGAGGGAGAAAAAGAGGTTGGGTGGGGGAGGGAGGTTATCAGATTCAGCTTAGACAGTTTGAATTTTTTGAATATCCAGATTGAAATATTAAGTAGTCAGACGATCTGATGGATAAGTCCGGAGTGTAGGTGTAATTTGGAGTTGCCTAGAGCATGGTTAAAGCATTGAGAGTAGACGAGTGCCCTTAGGTCAGTGTTTCTCAAAAATGTGGCCCAAGAAACTCCTTTAACAGAATTAAAAATGCAGACCAATGGACTCCATCCCAAAGCTCCTGAGTCAGAAGCTCTGGAGTGAAGTTCAGGACACTCCATTTCTACTAAATAGCCTAGCCAACTCTGTACACTGAAGGTTGAGAACCATCACTCTCAAAAGACAAATAGACTGAGAATGAAACTCTGGGGTGTATTTACATTTCAGAACAAACAGAAGGGGAAGGAAGACAAGATTATGGGAGGAACAATTAGCCAGGAGGAGGAGACCCAAGAGAGTGGTCTAGCAAAGTGCACAGGATTAGAGAATTTTGGAAAGATGTGCTATCAAAGGCTCCATCAGGGTCTAGCACCTTGCTATACAAAGTGCAATTCACTGAAGTCAATTGAGGCTCCCCCTGGAGTTTGTTTAAATGCAGAATCACAGGCCCCATCCCAGTAAACTGAGTCACAATCTGCATTTTAATAAGATCTTCAGATGAGTTGTAGCACAGTTTAGTTCTATTCTTTATTCATTTATTTTTTTCATTAAAATATATTTGATATATAATGGCATATATTAAGATGTACAACATGTTAATTTGACACATTTATATATTGTAATGATTGTCATTGTAGCAATAATTGGTACTTCTATCGTGATACATAATTATCCTTTCTTTTTAGTAGTTGGAAGAATTAAGTTCTAGTCTCTTAGCAAGTTTGATGATTATAATACATATCATTGTCTATATTCACTGTACTATACATTATATCTCTGGTACTTATTTACTACTCGTTGTAAGTTTGTACACTTAAACAACATCTGTCCTGTCCCCCAACCCCCATTTTCTGGTAACCACCATTTTCTCTGCTTTTACAAGTTTGGCTTTTTAAAAAAGTGCCCACCTACAAGTGATACTATACAGTACTTGTCTTTCTCTGACTTGAGTTTTAGAAACACTGTTGACACCCATTGAATTTGACCTTTAGTTTTTGGTGAACTGAAATTAAGTTTCAGTGGAGCGGTAGGTCAGGGCAAGAGGCAGATTGAAGGGGTTGTAAGAGCAAATAGGAAATAAAGAAACGAAGACGAGTTCAGTGTTTATATACACCCGGCCTAAGGATCTTCTAGCACACTGATCACCAGGCTGTCTCAATTCAAAGGAGCTGAATATGAACAGTGGCGTAAAGTGGTCTAGTTTGCTGATGCAGGTCTCTGCTTTGTCCACTCTGACAGAAGTGATGAGAGTTAACAGAGGCTGATGGCGAGAGAGGAGACGCTTTGCTAAGGAATAATGACAGTTGGACCCTTGATCACCACAGGAGCTCAGCCAAGAGCAAAGGTAACAGACCTCCTGAGAGTAGTCTGAGTGACTTTGAAAATCCTTCATGACAAGGTAATATAAGAAAAATCTCTAAAGGTTGAATACCATTATTACATAATTTAAGAATTCTTAAAAACCTGGAAAATAAAGATAACCCAAAAGAATAAAAGAATTGCCAGTCTTTAAGGAAGTCTCAGAATTAGAACTGGTTGTCATAGGAAGGGACTTCAATATTTTATGCATTAACTGGGTGAGGCTTCCTCCAGCTGAGCTGTAGAGGTAAGGTTTTGGGATAATACAAATGACCACTAAGGAAACGGATAAGACTTGGCCCTCCAAATGATTAAATAAAAATTATTCATGCTTAACTGGCTAAAGAGATTATCTTAATAAAACCTACATTTTTGAAAGTCAAGGACTTGCCAAGTGAATGGAATTGGGACCATCTTGAGGAGTGGTAGTCTGGATGCATCCCAAATTACGCAGTTCAGAAGCAAGAAGACCTTTACAAGGAACCAAACTGTCAAAGTTAAGAAACCTTCAAATCTATTAATTCAAGCTGAAGGATCAATGAACTAGTTCATGTATCTGGTCTCATAAGCATGTTGAGAGTTAAAAAAAAATAGAGAGAGCATTATTTTTTTTATTACAACTTCACTGAGGAAGTCATTAAAGGATTCTTAAATTGCCTTTTGAAATTGGGATTCAGAACTATCAAATCAAAAGATATTAAAGAATACTAGGACTCAAAAACAAAACAAAACAAAAAAACTACTAAGACTCTTTAGTAAACAGAGCAGGACAACTTGTTGACAACCACCCAAACGTTTTTAAGAATTCAAGGATAAAATGTGGTGCAATAGGTCAAAGTATTTTGCATGTCGCTGTAAGTTGCCCACACGTCAGGAGACTAGCAGACCATCAATTAGTGTGGCTTCTACCCATGTGAGAAGACCATGATAACCATCAGACGGTAAGAGATGCTCAATGAAATTTAATAAAATCACTTAGGGTTCAATGCAACTTAATAAGAATTTATTCATTAGTGGCTTGTAAGAAATTAACAATGTACTTCCAAAAGTATAAATTCACAAATATATATTAAGCATTTTATGTGAAAGGTACTGTTCTTGGTATTAAAATACTACAGTAAACTGAGGGTTACTGGGGGGTAGGAGGGTAGGGATAGGGTGGATGGTTATGGACATTGGGGAGGGTTTGTGCTATGGTGAGTGCTGTGAAAGGTGTGAGCCTGATGATTCACAGTCCTGTACCCCTGGGGCAAAAAAAAATGTTTCCAAAAAAAAATACTACAGTNAAAAAATGTTTCAAAAAAAAATACTACAGTAAACAAAAGCAAGTCTCTGATTTCATGGAGTTTCCATTCTAATGGAGGCAAATTGTATCTTACATACACATATATGATCTATACTATGGAAGTGGAGTGGTGAATTAAGCAATGTGTAGAGATTCAAAGTAAACAGCAGATGGGCTTCCCACCCTCGAGAGGAATCCCAGCAGAATGCATAACAAAAAGGATTTTGGACTATAGCAATAACTGGAATAACTACAGGAGCAAAGGTGACAATGTATTTTTGTAAGAAAAAAAATGTGCCTTATGATCCCTTGGCTAGAGAGGTTTAAGAGTATAAATTTTTATGTGGGCAAGGGTAATTTTTAAAAATTGCTTCCAATACTATCATAAAATATGACATTTCACTTAGAAGAGGATTGTAGGAAACTATCAGAGATGAGATGCTCTGGATAAAAATAAAATTGATAACATAGTTTCCACAGGGATTCGTACTAGAAACAGCTGCAAATAGGGCTGTTAATCTTACCAACAATTAAGTAGTATTAATAAAATGTTCTTGGCGAACAGCAAAATAGCCAAGTGTTCTAGATTCTACTTATATTTCCTGGAGAGTGCCATAAGAAATAAATGAGAATAAGCTATAGAGAACTTCACAGGTCAGCATGAATGAACGATAAAGTAGTAGGTGGCTTTAATTAGGGGTAGATATAAAGTTATAACTTAAGGACAAGTAATTTAAACTTCAAATATGAGAATGTTTGAACACCATTTGTAACTCAGGAAAAGATCATCACTTTGGTGCCAAAAGACATTATTTCTTGCCATCTACATTTGAAACACCATAGTAGTTACCAGTGATCGCATTTCAAGAAAGACAGAATAACTAGAAAATATCTGGAGAAAGTCAAATCAAGGGATCGCTGAAATTAAGGAATTTCAAATGAGTTTGGCCACAAGGTTTGGGTAACTACAAACTGGTACAAAAATGGAAAAAAGACACAATCCAAGTCTTTAAATGATTGATGGGTATGTATAATGGAAACAGAAATTTCTTTACCAAATTATAGGCAGTGTGAGCACTTGAAAGGAAGATCATTTCATCATTAATAAAAACAGGTAATTGTTTCCACTTCCCATCCTCCCAAATAGCCCACATCTGAATTACCCAATATGGATGGGAAATGCAGTGCTTTAGACTGAACTGCTTTCGAAATAGTTTAAGGTTTATCTTTAAGATTTTTAAAGCATGGAAGAACTGTATTTAATATTTAAATATACGGCACATAGCTCAGGGAGTGGCAAATAATAAGTGTTCAATAAGTGTAGAAAGATAAAAATCCACAGCAAGAGTGAAAGTGAAGTTGGGAGAAAATGCAGAGAGGGAAAAGGAAACAAAAAGGAATGAAAGAGAGAGAGAGAGTATGTACAAGCAGAAATCAGAACTGTATGGGTAAATTGATCTTGTCTTAACTTTGGCTACCCTTTAGAATTCTATAGAAAAAAGAATTTCAAACTCTCTGAGCAATGCCAACTTCTGGAACAAGGAGGTGAGATATAGATCCTAGAAATAAACAAGAAGTAACAGCCTTGTGAACCAGACTGAAACTGCTACTCTCCTTGGGTATTCATCTAGCTAATGATTCTCTGTCCAGAATATTCTGAGATGAATAAAAGGAGAGGAAAGCAAAATAGTGCCAAACTCCTTAATAGGAAACAATTTGGCAGGTGACAGTGAGAGAGAGCCCAACTAACACGGAAACATGCAAAGCATCTCTAAGATGCCTGCTGATTTTTGGTTAGGCATCAGAGCCAAGAAGTTGAAAGGAAGCTTGCATTTACGGCTGGTGAAGACTACAGAGAAAGCCTTTACTAAAGTGTGAGTTGGCTTTCCCCCAAACATTACATTACCCTTGAATGGAAAATTGATCGGATGACATATGGTGGTAACATCTGCCACCCATGGATAGAGCCGTAGTGCCATGTGGGTGCTAATAGAAGCTGTAATAGTGAGGGTGGAGAATTTAATGACAGTATGTAACACCGAGGAAAGTAACAGCAATCTGAAAGAAAGGAACAATTTGTGTAAATCTTTATGATGGGTACTTCAGGACCATACATCCTGTTCTGTAGTCATCTCAGAGGGCACGATAGAAATGAAAGATGCTTTGTCATTTTATTACCTCCAAGTTGATCTCGGCCATAAGCCCCAGGGAGGCATTTCTTCCTTAGCGTTGTGCAGAGGCACTCTTTCCTTATCAGTAAATAGATATTTATTACAAATCTAGGATGATCACAGCAAGACATCGTAGCAATTCAGGGCTGTTTATGTTAAAGATAAAAATAAGGGAGGACGCGTTACTTCCTGGAATTTCTAAAAAAAAAAATTTAAATATGAATTTTTAGTAAGTAAATGAAAACAAGTAGCAACATAATAACATTTGATAAATGAAATACTAAAGTCCATTTGTTTTGTCCTGCTCATACAGGAAGCAAATAAGCGGTATCCTTAGCTGCACACTGCAAACAGAAGTGCTTTACTTGCAAGAGAGCAAAAAGAACAAGGTCCATCTTGCCATAACTATACAGTAAGGAGGTTTGGCTGAAGTTTCCTATGGAATTCAAAATTTTGGAATGGCTGCAGGCATCCTGATAGACGTGGGTAGTAAAAATTTTTCAGGTAAATTTTCTTTTTCTCAAAATGTCCTTCAAAATTGAGAATCCTAATACATTTTTTAAAAGTGTTCTTGATTAATTCAAACGTAGATCTCAGTTTCTGTAAATTTCAAAGAATAATTTTTGGTTTTCCTCTCTCCCAAAGTAAAACAAAGCAGCAGCTGATCCATTCTGACACTCAGAAGACCATAAACTGGCTTCTTAAAGCAATCCATAGAGGGTAATTGGCCCGGGCCAATTTTTTCATCCAGTTTAAATTTTTTGATACAGTTTAAACTAATCCAGCCTACATCACTGCATCCCCTTGCCACTTGCACACACACACAATTCTGAAGTCTTTTCATCCTTCCAGTTTTTCTTCTTATCTCCGTTTGCAAGAACAAAAATAACATCGAGATTTTAAGTTCTGATCTCCCCAAAGCAGATGCTGTGAAGTGATTATTATTATTACTGATAAATATCACTTTGCGGTTGTGAACTTTAAAGCAAGGGATTAAAAATCAACTCTTAAACTTCCAAAAGGATAAAAACGAATAGGGTATATTTTGTGATCTTTTTCTCACCTAAGTGTTTGTAGTGAATAGCAGTTGATTGATGAGAAGCATATACAATAAAATGTCTCAGCAACCTACCTTTGTTTTGTGGGTTTTAGGAGAACTTCTTCTACACTTTCTTCAACAGGAATAAGCAGTTAATAGGTTTGAAGGTCTATTATATAAAGGAAATGTACTAGAGAAATTGCAGGAAAAACAGGAATAAAGATAAACTGTTGTCTAGTTGTGAAGATAAAAACACACCTTAAAATCATGGCAGAGCTACATGCCAAGTACTGTTTAATAATTCAAGGGCTGCAGAGACACAAAGGTATATATTTTTAATAACTTACACGATAAACATTTGGGACCTGAACTAGAAAACAAATCCCTGTTTCTCATCTCAGATTTGCAGAATCAAAATCATGGAGTCCTTGGCTCAAGAAATCTACACATTCACAAGGTAATTAATATACATTATTTTTTAGCATCTTATTAAAGATAATTTCACAAAGATACAAAATTAAAAAGAATAGATGAAATAACTCCAATGTATCCATCATCCGGCTTCACCAGTAATCAACTCATGACTGGTAGTGTGTCGGTCATGTACCTATCCATGTCTGCAGGAAACACCTACGGTAGCAAGTTATATGTGACAGGGCTGTTGAGGGTTTGGGCTGGGCTGTATTTATGGGCAAGGAGTCCAAAGAGGACAATGCCCACCCAGAATCCAAGCAGGAGGTTCATTGGCTTGAGGCATGGGAGGGATTCTTGGTGGATGTTCACTGGACAGAAGTTAAGTCTTGGTCTTTCGTGAATCAGGTGTTTGTGGGAAATCAGGCTCTCCGTTTTTAAATTTGTTTCTTCTGAGGGCACGTGCATGAGATTCCCCATTTCACATCCCCTGGTTCCATTTTAGATTTCAGTCCTTTCACAGTACTGCAGTGTCCTGGAGGAGGAAAAATAGTTTTTCATTTATCCTCTGCATTCTTGGCTGAGAACCCTGTAACAATAGATTAATGAAAGAAAAGCAAGCAGAAGTTTATTAACATGTACACCTCATATATACATGGGAGATACCCAGGTAAAAATGAGTCACACTCAAGGTGGCCTAAAGGCCATCTTCAGCTAAAGTTGAAAGAAAGGTGTGGGAAGGCCTGTTATAGTGAGGTCCCCAGGAAAAGCACAGTAAACAAGGGTACAGTTGGGGCACAAGGGTGTCTCAGTGGGTTAAAGCCTCTGCCTTCGGCTCAGGTCATGATCTCAGGGTCCTGGGATCGAGCCCCACATCAGGCTCTCTGCTCAGCAGGGAGCCTGCTTCCTCCTCTCTCTGCCTGCCTCTCTGCCTACTTGTGATCTCTCTCTCTCTGTCAAATAAATAAATAAAGTATTTATATAAAAACAAAACAAACCCAAGGGTACAGTTTCTTATGCACGTTTAAGTTGCTGCCTTCTCCAGAGACGAGAGTTTCTTGTGGTTTAGTCATCCTCTCTTCCTGATACAATAAGAGAGATACCCTTACACATGGAGATTTCATTTTTAAATTTCCTTACAAGAGAGTAACCTCTACCATTTTCAGAGTTTCTTCTGTGTCTCTGGTTCTCAAAATAACCAGCCCAAGATAATCCTTGTGCCAAAGAGTCATATTTTGGGGTGGCATCTTCTGTTTCCCTTCATTCTCTACATTTCAAGCTTCCTCAAGAAGTTTCGCAGTCTAGAAGTTGCGTTAGTAGACATCTCACTAAACCAGCCTCTTAGATCTGAGAAGAGATCAGTTAAACAGCTGTGTCTTATTTCAGGGAATGGTGGTGCCAGGTGGGATCCCAAAGTTGGGCTTATATGGTGGGAGCAATCAGGTGTTTCATAGGAGACATTTACATGGAAGCAAAAGAAAAACAAAAGTTAATGATTGGAGTCGAATATAAACCTAATTTGAGTCTGGAGGGCAGTCTGTTGAAATGTCTGCATGTCAAGCTTGAAGCATCTTGTGCAGTTTGAATGTCTCTGGTGATATCATCAGGTATTCTGGTGAACTTTCTGAGTGGCCCACAGCTAACAGGCAGGAAGCTTGTCCATACATGAACTGTTGTGGTGATTTCTCTTACATCTATAGTCAGTCGTGCAACTTCAGCTGGCAGGGCTTTGGGAAAAGGATGATTTTTGTTCTTAGTTATTCTGGGTCAAAAGAGTGGGAGATAATTGGAAATGTTAGTTTGGAGAGTCATAGCCAGATATTTGAGGAAACTAAAAGAGTTTGGGATCCAGTCCATCTTAGAGATGGGATAACAAAACCTTTTCAAAGACAATGCACAGGACAAGAATCCGATATCCTCAGATATCAGATATAGTTTTCCACTGAAACATAATTTTTCTATCTGCAGTCACCCCCGTTTCTATCAAAGATAATCACAGTAAGACTAATTTGTTTGCAAAATAAATCCAGTCTCATTAAACTTGGCCTGATTGCTTACACAAGTGCACCAAGAATAGTGATGACCATAATAAGCCCTTCTGAAGCCTGCTTTCCTGCCACTCTTCATAAGAAATCTCAGATTGGACTTTTAAATCCCTCCTTCACAGCAAGGGAGCCAAGCCAAGGACTTGCCATTAAGACTTTACCTGTAATATCTATAGATTTGGGTGAATTCCTCTCTTCTCAAGGTCCCAAAACATCCTGAGGTTCCTGAACCTGCCAGGAAGTGATCTTCCTCACTCACGCCAAAGGTGCCAGAAACCCTGATGGCAAGAGACCAGGAAGTTTTTTAGAAGGGGGCTTTATTGTCTTGACCTTAGTTTAGTTTCTTAAAACGGGTCATATCTGATTTTATGCACATCACGCTCAAATGGGATTCTTGTCAAAGTCTTGGTAACATAACTAACTCTTCTGATTGTCTTGTTGCAAAAAACACAGATTCTTGTTGAACTTTTGCAAAGAACTATAGTGCCATGAAAACGAGACTACTCAATTAGTTTCCAGTTTTGCTGATTGTATCACCATAGCATTATTTATGTTCTTCTTGTATTTGGGTCTAGAGTTTTGATCACCTTCAGGCTTTCACTTCCTAGGCTGTGCATGTACTTCTATTAGTATAAGTATAGCTTGGGTTTTTAATATTAGGTATTCATAATTATAAGTTAGGTGCATTGTTTGATTGGAAGCTGAAAATTAGTGACAATGTGATGCTATCATTCCTTGTACATTGAATAACTTCAATTTTTATTCTGCTTTAAGAGTTCATAAACACGGGGCAAAATAAATCTATTTTTCCACTTCATTTATCATCTTTCAAAATAATAAAATATATTAGGTTAAAGATTACATATATGTGTAATTTTGCTAGAATTTAACAAATTCCTTTATTAAAGGAGGTTCTGCCATTCTGTATAACCATCAGTCATGCAAAGTGTTGGTGTTTGTTTTGTCACAGCCTCACCAACAGAGTATTTTGTAATGCTTTTGAATTTCTGTTAATCGGATTAGCGATGAAATGTAGGGGCTTTTTTTTTCTTAGTACAGAGGTTTTACTGTTTATTGCATGATGAAAATAACATTTATTTCATTGTTTAGGAACGCTTTTTTAAATTAACATATAATGTATTATTTGTTTCAGGGGTACAGGTCTGTGATTCATCTGTCTTACACAATTCACAGCACTCACCATAGCACATACCCTCCCCCAATGAAATGTAGGTTTTTGAATACAGAATTTACAATACACGATTAGATCTAGCATATCCTGGGTATTTTCCTGAAAGAGGTGAGATGTGTGCTGGATTTTAAGTAGAAGGGGGTGGAAGATGCTTTCGTTTCTGCAGTAGAGTTTGGGAGATTTGTCCAAAGGCAGACATTAGAAGAAGCTAATTGTAAGAAATGACAAGAAATAGGCTTAACAAATCCATTTCTTTTAAGTAAACTGGGTTGTTTTTTTCTTTGTTTGTTTGTTTGTTTTTCTTTAAAGGACTATCATTTCCCCTTAGAAAGAGGAAATGTATGGGGTAGATCTTGGGTTCGGGGGTGGAGAAGTTTTTCCAGGCTATAGAAATAAGTGAGCCGAAGTAAAGGGACTCGAAGGAGTTTCTGAACAACTGAGGGTGTGTGGCTCCTGTTTGGACTTAGCCACGTGGCTGGTGTCACAGCTGGCAACTAGATATAAATTAACCAAGTTCCAGGTCATTCTCAAGCTCATGGACCTCTATCTGATACAGATCTCAGACTAACCTCTTGATCCTTTTTGCTTTTGACATACTCACCCGACTCAAATCAAAGCAAAAGAAACTTTCTCCCGCTTCTCACATTCAGGCGTTTCTTGAAGGTCACCCAAATGGTCATGTAGAGAATGGGCACTTTAGGAGGTCCTTAGTTCTAGATCCTTCCTTGTATCATTCCTTTCACTTCCAGTAGGAGGCACTGGATACAACGAATCAGCCTAAAGTTATATAAGAGACAACAGTTCTCATTTCTCTTTCTTACTGTTTCTATCTGTGCACCCTCTTCCAACCAAAACAGGATCTTGGATTGGAAATTCTGAGAGTTCCTCTGGAAAACCTGATTACAAAATCTTTTTTCTTCAGCCTGCCAAGGCACACATTTCATGAGCTTTCTAGATAATTGGGCCTGAGAAATAACTTTCTGGCAACGAGTAAATTGGTCTCGGGCCAATACTGGGTCTCTAGGAAAGATTGCTTAAAAAGGGAATTTCAAGATAGTTATGATGTGGGAGTGGTCAGTGACCAAATAGGCATGTTTCCCTTTAAAATGCCATTACTAGCATAGAAAAATATGGTTTTTTCCACAGATGAAAACACCATTATGTCATGGTTTACTCCTGTTCTAAGGCTTGAGTCTCAGATTATGGAGGGAGGAAGAAAACCCCACTCCATTTTCATGAGATGTTACCCAGTGTACTCCAGCCTGTACTTTCAATTCTGGTGTGTGAAACAAACATTCATAGCCAGCTAGCTCCCTAGTTACCACGCAGGTGCAGCTGCTGAACATAGCACTGTTGCAACGAGTTTTGACACCAGCCATTTGTGCTTGAAGAAATGTCTAATTTTTTGCTTCCCTCAGATGGTTTCACACTCCCGTAGCAAGCGGGGGCTTTTATTATAACATTCATTTTGGGTCAGACTACACCCATTTTTTGGGAACCCACCAACACAAATGTTAATGATATGCAGATCTGGCCTTTCTTAAGATGGCATTACATCAGCCAAATTCCATTTCCTGGGGAGGTTGCTAAGACAATTCATAAATGTTGCCAAATTTCATTAATGTGCTGAGTAGACCCGATGCTATCATATGGGTGTTTATCAGGAGCCAAATCTCTGTACATACATATTGATCATCTCCTTTTTGTGTTTTTCCTGACTACTGATTTCCATAAAAAATAGGAGATTTAAGGAGTCTCAACAATGTGCATTCCCTTTGAACAATACCTATCACAATATTTTATGTAATTTCTCACATGACAGTCAAATAATTTACCATTCTCAAGAGACTGTCCCATGGTTTAATGCAGACCCTGGCTCCTCTGTTGGTCATAGGTCTTCTGTTGTTATAGGTAATAAAAAACTACCTCAGTGAAAAGTAGATTTGTTTTCAAAAGTTGACAAACTCGACACTTCCACCTGATGTCTCACAAATTGCATACCTCTCCTGCCTTATCACCTGCCATGGCCTTGTTCACTTCCTGGAATTCTAAGTTCATCACACTTTCGCAATTATGCAGTACTCTCTCATTTCCATACATTCATACATGTTCCTTCCTCCGCTCTCCTCTTCTAAAAAACCTAGCAAATGCCACTTAGCCATAGAGCCTCAGACCAGACAGGGCCTGGTCTAAAGCCGTTCCTGTTTCTTTCAGCAAGTCTTCCGGCGGTGGCGGTGGTGTCTCTTGGCCCTCCACCCCCGCTGTCCTTTGTCCCCCTCTCCAGAATTGGCATTATTATGTGGTAACAGTTTGTTTCATGACTGGCTCATGCAATGTGCCCAACATATGGCTCTCCAATAGGTTTTGAACTTGGCCCACTGAAAATAAAGTTTTGGTAAAACATATTCTACTTATGCCCTATATTCAAAAGAAGGGAAAAAAAAACCCTAATGAAAACAATAGAGTGCCTCCTTATAAGAAAATTTGGGGGGTGAAATTTTGCATACACTTTCTGTAGAAATATGGATAGGCATCATCATATTTGTTATGGACTGAAAGTTTGTGCCCCACCCCTCAAATTTGTGTGTTGAACTTCTAATTTCCAATATGGTGGTACTAGGAAATGGGGCCTTTGGGAGGTGACTGGGGTATGAGGGTAGAGATCTCATGAATGGGATTAATTCCCTTATAATAGAGACCCCAGGGAGCTCTCCCGTGCCATCTATCACGTAAGGACACAGTGAGAAGATGGCCTTCTATGAACCAGGAAGAAGGCTCTCACCAGACTCTGAATCTCTTTGTGCCTTATCTAAGATTTCTCATCCTTCTGTGAGAGAGAAATTTCTTTTGTTAAAAAGACATCATTTGTTTATAAGCCATCCAATCTATAGCATTCTGTTATAAGCTGTCCAAATGGACTAAGACAGTATTTACATTATAACATATAATAATCTTGAGGTAATATTTCAAAATTATAAACCAGGGATGCCTGAGTGGCTCAGTCAGTTTAGTGTCTGCCTTTGGATCAGATCATGATCCCAGGGACCTGGGATCGAGTCCTGTATCAGGTGCCCTGCTCAGCATGGAGCCTTCCCCCTCAGCCTGCTACTCCCCCTCTTGTACACTGGCTCTCCCTCTCTGTCTCACGATTAAAGAAATAAAATCTTTAAAAAAATTATAAGCCAAAAATATTGATTCAAACACACTCCAGGTGGATGGGGTGAGCCAAAAATTCTATAACCAACTACGTAGGTAATAAATATCATTTTAAAGTAATTAAAATTTTAAAGTTATAAATAACTTCAGTTGAAGACCTCAGAAAACTCTAGAATACTTGCAATGAAATGTCCTTGTCAAAAATTGAAGGAATTTCAAACTTCTCTTTGTGTTTATGCTCATGCAGTAAGTTTGCAAAATTCCCAAGGGTTTTGAGGTAACTAGAACTTCTAGAAGCTTAAAGTCACTGAATGGATTGACAAAGCTCTTAGGAAAACCGTTCCTGACAATATCTGAATTGTTCCAGCACAGTCTGACCTTGAAGGCTTTACCGTTTTCGTGCCACTCTCTCCTTTGTCAGAGTTGTTTCAACCACTTTGGATTTCCCTTAATTCTACCATACTCTCTGCTTCGTGGCCTTGCCCTTTGTCTGTGGAGGCTTTATTTCACCTCCGTTCTCTCTCTTATTATGTTCACCAACTTAATGCTTACACTTCAGAAAGCAGCTCAAATCTAATTTTTTCAGGGATGTTTTATCTTGCCCTGTCAGAATCTATCCTGTTCCCTGTTACAGTTTCCTTCTAACATCCTGTATTAGCACTTTCAAGTATGTGTTACTATTTGCGTTTGAATATTTGTGTGTTGGTTTAGTTAGTATCTGTTTCCTTAACTAGACTGTAAGCTTCATGAGGGGAAGCAAGTGTTTGATTTGCTTACCATTCAATCCCCAACATCTGTACAATGGAATTAAAAGCAAGGGCCCAGAGCTAGAGCCTTGATTCCACTCCAGGCTCTATATCATATATCATATATCATATATATCTATCAACTATCATAACACATATCATATATTTATCATATGATAAAATACATCATATTTTATCTATCATATAAAATACTTAATTTTAGGAGCCCTCAGTAGCTCAGTATTTAGTTTGTAATTTTACCCTTAGGTGTGTGTAAAAGAGAAAGCCATGGAAGTTTCTATCATCTTTCCATCAGGTAGAGTGAAAGAGCTCAGCCCATCACTTACCCTGAAGCCTCTGTAAGGGCCACAGCTTTATTCATCACTGAATCTCCACTGTTTTGCACTCTGCCAGATGTGTAAAAAGATGTTGCAAAATATAACTGAATAAGTAAAAATACTCCTTATCAATATACAGTTTGGTTTAAGCCCAGATACCTAGTTTGTTTGTTTTAAGATATATTTTTTCATTTGGGGTGGGGGGGGGAGGCAGAGGAAGAGAGAATCTCTAAGCAGACCCACGCTGAGAACGGAGTTTGACATGGGCCTTGATCTCAATGACCCTGAGATCATGACCTGAGCTGAAACCAAGAGTCAGACGCTTAACTGACTGTGCAGGAGTTCCTGAAATATCTAGTTTTATTCCTACTGGTTGATCTGAATTTATAGGGGACCGGGAAATTTGTTTAATGGGGGTAGGTAGGTGACTCGATTATTCAATTGATGACTTCAATGAACTTAGGATAAATCCTTCCTAAATTTTGAAATGATGGAATGGATTCTAAATGCTTCCATTCTTTTCTGTCAAAATTCAAAAAAAGGTAGAATCTAGTAAAGCTCATAAATCAGATGTAATCTGCTTCAAATTGAATTTAAGGTATATATTGGATATAATACTATAGTCTGAATGAAAACTTTTCCTTTCTGGAAATGACAATAAACACACTTAATAGGAAGAATATAACAAAAGAATCAAACACTTAACAACACAGGTAGTATCTGGTGCATATTAAGCACTCCATAAATATCCACCAAGTAAAGGAACAGGATGTATTTGACTTCTCTTTTAAATATTTAGGTCTCAATGTTACAGCAGTGGTGAACAGTAAAACAGCGGGAGCCCCCATAATCTGCACAGGATCCAAGGTCAAAGCAGACATGTTTAGCACAGAAACCATAGATGAAAGCCTCCATCTACCAACTTCTTCTGGAAACATTTGGATAACCCACCTTAGGAAGGAAAGAAGGAAGGAAGGAAGGAAGGAAGGAAGGAAGGAAGGAAGGGAGGGAGGGAGGGAGG
>LNAC01000557.1:235462-378746 GCA_002007465.1 Ailurus styani
GGGGGTTAGGGGGTGGAGGTTAGGGGGTGGGGTGGTGGTAGTAAAGTAGTATCCAAGCGCAAGGTCCCTCTCTGCCTGTCAGATTTGCAATTCATGAGGAGTGGTAGGGCATGAGAGCTTCCCTGCTAAAGTAATATTGTATATTCACAGTAAAAATGTATTTATTGACATGGAAAAAATTCATAATATGTACTTTATGAAGCAACTATTTAGTGTGTGTGTGTGTATAGAAAGAATTCTAGAAGAATGCATCAAAATATTTACAATTTTATTTCTGGAGGTAAGGTCATGTCATGTAGGCTTTTTTCTTTTCTTATGCTAATTTGCATTTTCATATTTCTATGTAATAAATATGCAGTATATAAAATTACATAATAGGTTAGCATAGTAAATCCCTGTTCAAATGTCAAGACTTCATGGACATCAAAAACTCTCTGGTTAAAGCCAAAAGTTATTTTTGTGACTTTAAGTAATTTTCTACACAAAGATATTCCACAAAATTAGGTTGGGGAGAAACAAGAGTTCTTTTCCAGGAAACAGAAGGCCCCTTTCCTGCTCCTGTGTTCTGTTAGGAAAACACTAATCCTGACTCAAGTGTGGGGTGACATCTAGTGAACTGTTTCTGTAGATGATTGCTGGGTTATCTCCTCTATGGCTCCCTCTCCTGCCTCTCTGCTTTAGTACATAGTCCTTCAGATCTGTCCTTTTTCAAAGCATGCGTATGTCCCCAGTATAGAGAAGGCAGTATCTGAGTCATGCGTTGGCATAAATGAGATTTCTCATTTTGTGCACCTTGGCAAGAGAGAGCTGTTCAGTTTGCCATGTAAATAACACATGCTCTTTTATCTGAAAAACAAAGACTTTGGATTTCAGGCTTTGGATTATGATTCACCTAGCTTTTCATCTGTTAGTAGTTAATAAGATGACTTTGTATTTGCTAAGGTGTAGGACAAGCAGAAAGTCAGTATCTGTAGTCAGTCAACAGGTCACAGACCAACTCTTCCTTCACCAATAAGCTTGCATTCTGGAGCACAGACAACTATCCCTAGGGTGAGCCAGTAAAGGTAAACGTAGTCCTTGGGCTCAAGATAGATAAGTTAGTTATCAGTACTGAAGTTCATGACCAAGGCTTTACTAGCAGGACCTGTAACTTAATGCTAAACTATATATTACTGAGATGGAAACTACTTTCTAAAGTCAGGATTGGTCTTGAAGAATAGACTTGACAGCAGTCAAGTGGCCTTGGCAATAGGGAAAAATACTGTAGGCAGAGTCTGACACATGAAGTATACAATCCTCTGTAATAATTTTATATAATATAGTTTAGTCAGTCTCCATATTAGTTTAAAAAATATCAGGATCCCATTTAAAGGTTGCCCATGAGTATAAATCACTGATATATGAGTATGAATCATTGATATAAGTTTGGGATCACGGCTCTTCTGAGTTTTAAGAGGAATTTTGACATTACAAACACTTTTGGCCAACCATAAGCAGAGATTTAAGCAAGCACTGGATATTTTGTAGTATCATTCCTGTATTTAAAAAAATTTGAGATCCCTTAAGTTCAAGTTCAGAGGGTAGGATGGGGGAAGGGAAGTCATGTGAGAACAAAGGGTTGGAGTCACATGACAAAGTTTGCTAGTCATCCTACAGAAGTGGTTAGTACATATTATCCATACTTTCCTTAAAACATGAGGTTGACTGGAGATCCTATATCCTGGAAACCAGATTTTAGTCAATAAACGTCAAAGGAGTGAAATAAACAGCTTGCACACTTACACAAAAATGAAGATAGTAAAGTAGCATACTCAAAACTCCACAGCATTATGGATATTAAATAAAATTGGGTTAAGGCAAATTTAAGTTACCAATGTGTACCCATTAAACTAGTGAAAGAACTAAAAATCCACTGGTGACAGGTTAAGGTATGAAGGTACGCTTATATATTTTAAGTGACATTGTAAATTGGTTCAAATTTTCTGCGGAGCTATTTGTGACAAAAACTATATAATGGTTTCTTTCCTTTGACCTAGTAATTTCACTTTGGGGAATATACTCCTAGAAAATAATCTAAAAGCAAACAAGTAATTTGTTCCAAGCTTTTCATAAAAAGCTGTTAGGAAAGGGGAAATTTGAAAATAACCCAAATGTCCAACAATAAATTATTATCCTTGGGCGCCTGGGTGGCTCAGTGGGTTAATGCCTCTGCTTTCGGCTCAGGTCATGATCTCAGGGTCCTGGGATCAAGGCCCGCATCGGGCTCCCTGCTCAGCGGGGAGCCTGCTTCCCCCTCTCTCTCTCTGCCTGCCTCTCTGCCTCCTTGTGATCTCTCTCCCTCTGTGAAATAAATAAAAAAAAAAAAAAAAATCTTTAAAAAATAAATAAATAAATAAATAATTATCCAAGGAAACTAGTGTTTAATACCCTGATATACTAGCTGGCCTGTTAAGTTGTGTGGACTAGTTAATACAGGCACATATTTATAATAAATAACTGAGTGAAGTAAAAAAATAAGATCCATCTGTGAAACCTGATTAGAGTCATATAAATACATAGGCCTATGGATGAACTGGCCATCAGAAGAGACTGAAGTGAAGGAAGGAAGTGAATTCAGGTTTATTGATATATTGAGGACCTCTGTGTCCTGATATCTTTACATAACTTATCTCTTTTAATCTCAGATCAGTCTTGTGAGACAGTTGCTATTTATCCAATTTCTTCTCAAGAAACCCAGTACTTGCCCATGGTCACATGACTGGGCAAGGGACAGAGCTAGAATTTGAACCCTGTCTGGAATTCCAAAATCCCTACTTTCTAATTCATCGTATTGGATATTTTCTGAAGTTCTTTTTAAAAAATACTAGTCTCATTACATGGTCCTCCAAAACTGATTGATTGGTTGAATAATTTTGAAAATGTTTTAAACTACATCTTTCTAATGTTAACTGGCAAAAACTTTGGAAATCTTAAAGTAAATAAGCCTGTTTATATTTGTTTAAGACAGCACTTCCCAATCCAGTAAATCCTGTTGGGGGCGGGTGTTTACACCCGTATGTAAGTATATATGACAACTGTTAACAAGCCATAAAACTCAAGATCTGCAGAACATAGTTTGAGAAATACAAATTTAAAATTTCATGCTCACTAGGCATATTCTCCTGAGGTTAAGTATTAAAACTTCAAGTTTTAAAATTAAAACTAAAAGTATTAAGCTTAAAGTGTTGAAATTTATGAAGGTTATCTCTACTGCATAAACCTCTATCTGAAGGCACTCAAAATTAAATGTTAATTAGGGCACTGCTCAGAGAGTTAATATAAATATATATGTATGGATAAAATAAATATATATAAAATATGCATATATAAAATACATATATTAAATATGAATAAATATATATTTTTTCATATTTTCTCTCTTCCTTAAAAGAAGTTGCAACTCTTTAAATGTTGGCACAGAAAATCTCCATGGGATGCCTGAGGTTCATCTCCCCTGGAGGAACAATTGTGTGGCAATTCGTCTCAGTTATTCTATAGATAAGGATAATAAGAATTTTGATTTTATTGGGTCAAAAATTTAGCTATCAGAGTGGCCATTGACGAGGATGTAGAAGATGAGGATTCTGAGTCCATGAAGGGACACATCCTGGTAATGACACTGACCCCAGCCCTCTGAGAGGTGATTGATTTTGTTGATGAACTTAAAATAAAGGAACACTAGGAGCTGTAACCCTGTGGGGTCAAGGCTAGTCAAGAATGAAGGTCTCAGGACGCTTGGGTGGCTCAGTTTTAAGCAACTGCCTTCGACTCAGGTCATGATCCCAGGAGTCCAACATCGGCCTCCTTGCTCAGTGGGAGCCTGCTTCTTCCTCTGCCCCCCCACCTCTTCCTCCCCGCTCTTGCTTTCTCTCTCTCTGACAAATAAATAAATAAAATCTTTAAAAAAAAAAAAAAAGAATGAAGACCTCACACTGAGTATGGTTCAGAGAACTAGTGTTTTCCCAAAAGCATTTTCACTTCAAGACCTGCGGCACTGGCCATACTAGAGAATTTGGCCTCCCTCTCTGACCTAACCTTCGGGTTCAAGAATGACTTTGACAATCAGCCAGTTCTTAGACCACCACAAACATTATGATTAGATGGTTGGGGTATGTAGCTAAGCTCATAACCTTCACCAACTTCTCATAATTCTGTAACTCCTTGAATTTCAAATACAATAGGAGACCAAGACAGATTTGTCACTGCTCTTTAGATACTGATGCTGGATATCGTGGGATACATGACAGGGATTGGTGTAAGGATTTAGAGAATTTATCCTACTCCTGGACCCATTACTATTTCTACCATGTGCTTGTCCCAACACATGAAGATGGACTGGCATAAGATACGTGTGTGTCCAGCTTCTAGATCAGTTAAGTCAGAATCCATAGTTGGGCACTGGTATTTCTTAAGTTTCCCAGGTGATCTGAGGAATCTGGTTTGAGAATGACTGATATAGAAAGTCATCTTTATGACAGATTTGCGGTGTACCTTGTAATGTATTTTGTGATGTAGGCCTTCCTTAATCTTTGCAGTCATATTCTCAGTTTCAGATTTCAGCCATTTCTGATCTCATTGATCTTATATAGTTTGTGGAACAAAGAGCAATACATGCTGGACCCCATTTGAATACAAAATCTCATCAATGGCTAAAATTTTATCTAAGGAAATAGAAACCCTCTTATAAGAATGATCTGTTTTATACGACCAAAAAGCTATAGGAAGTTTCTTGAGTATTTAGGGAAAGAATACTTTAAGCAAAAAACAAAATGCAATGTAATAGTATAAATTCAGGGAAAGAGATAATTCTTGCAATTTTAGGAAATAATTTTTTCTTTTTCTAAATTATAAGCAATCCCTAAATAGAAATAATAATCTAGTAGACGTAATATAGAATACACCAATTTCCTTCCATTAGCAAACCTCTAACTGAAATTCAGAGATTGTTAGGTTTTACTGAACAAAAAAGAATTTAGAGTTACTAAAAAAAAATGCAATGAATACAAAGTAAACAATATTATCCTTTCTTCCTCTCAGATGTTGGACCGCATCACCTACTCAAACAAAGCCTTGTTTCTACTTTCTGATCCACAAGACAAATGCCTTCTTGTTTTCATGACCAAATATATAAAATGGTTTCCAGACACTCGATTCCCACAGAAGATATGCTCACAAACTTCCTTCCTGACTTAAGGAAATATCTACTCAAATCACCAGCATCTATAGTTGAAGAGCACTGGGAATTTTTGTCTAAGATCCAAGTGGTCTTAGAAAAGTTTTTACACCAGTCTGAGCTTAAGTTTCCTCATCTATGAAACTCATCTAGCCACATGGGAAAACTGGCAGCTCATGGCCTCCTTTTGGCCTTAAGATATGTTTTATTCGACAAGTAGTACTTTTTTTTTGCATGCATCAGCTGCCAACATTTAAAAATTGGGATATTTACATACAAATCCATTTTTTTTAATTGGTAGAGTTGGCCTATATTCTCACTTAGCAATATTTAGCTGTAGCTATGTCTTCACTCCCCTCTTTAGATGGGGCTTGTTCTCTGAGACATCACAGTCCCAAGCGGACCTACTTCACACACTGTGTACTGTCTGGCTCCATGAGCATTAGAGATTGCAATCCATGACCCTTCTAGGTCTGAAATCCTATGATTGTCCTTTTCCTTAAACACAAACACATGGATCGGGACAGGATGAGAGCGGATGGAAAGGGTTAGAACAGGGTAGGGAGAGAGGGGAACTCTTAGCTTCCTTTGGGTATAGATGTATAATTTCTCTTAGATAGACAGAACTACTCCCTTCAAAAATTTAATCCACAATTTCAGAGGGTGAGAGATACATACAAACACCACAGTCATATTTACCCAAGTGATATGGAACTGAGAAAATGTCAAGACAAAAAAGTAGCTACTGAATTTCCTTTCTGTTATTTTAAAACTGAGATTAGTTGTTTTGTTTGTTTGTTTAGAGAGGGAAGTGGGAGGAGCAGAGGCAGAGGGAGAGGGGGAGAGAGAATCCCAAGCAGGCTCCATGCTCAGCACGGGGCCCAACACAGGGCTTGATCTCACAACCCTGAGATCACGACCCTGGCCTAATCAAGATCTAGATGCCCAACCAACTGCGCCACCCAGGTGCCCTAAAGCTGGATTACTTATTTTTTGGTTTTGGGGGTTTTTTTCAGATTATAAAATCATTTATGCTCATCTCAGAACATTTGGAAAATTAAAGATGTATAAAGCAGTTCCAGATTAACATCTGTTGAAGTCGAATCTACAGAAAGATAAAATATTTCATATCAGTTGATTATAACAAGGATCTACTGAGCACCTCTATGTGTGTTAGGTACTATAAGGGATGCAAAAACAAAGACAAACCTAAGAAATAATATTGAACTTCAGGAAGCATATAATCTCTGAGGAGGAAATAATACAAGTAACATATCCCTGATACAAGGAAAAAAGACCAAAAATAGAATACTTTCAAGTCTGCCATTCACAAAAACTTGCCAATAAGACTATAAAGAATTTTATACCATCTAAGACAAAGAATACATCTTCAAATTTTCATTTATACCAAATAATGCAACTCAAAAAATAAGGAATTGACTAAAACAAAACAATTGCCTCTCAGTGTGATGCATATACATGATTATACTTAATCAAAATTATTCTAAGACAAAAAATATTAAACTATTACAAAAAAAATCAAAGTAGAATATGAAGGCTGTCCCCAATCACTGCAGCAGTACAAAAAATAGAGTTCAATTTCACAGTTACTGGGTGAATATTACACTTTGACCCAGACTTCATGGGACCTGGCACTGAAAGTAATTACCATAACTTAAAATACCTCTGTTTGAAAGATTTTCACTCTCATATAGGTCATAAACCAAGCAGAACATGATTTCAGTATGTTATGAATAATACTTGAGAGAGAAATTACCATGTCCAGACATATACTGGTAAAGAAGAAAAAAAAAATTCTCTTGATTTAATTTGAAAATGGTAATTGGTTCATTTTTCAAAGGGCCTTAATTCTGAAAATGTTTTGCCATAGCCTTTTTGTGTATGTAAAACCTAATGATACCCTAGATAACAAGCTCCCAGATGGAATTACGATTACTACATATATCGTTTTCAAGTCTACAATGTTATTAAATTATCATTGTTTTGCAAATTAATACTTGCTTTCATTTTTATAGTAAGTGACCAAGGGGAAAATAGGCTCAAAAACAAATGTAAAACAGAAAACAGGAATCACTAAAATTTGTGGCTATTTCTTTTTACAGTCATTTCCTCCTACATGTAAAATATGGTTTATAATAATAAAAAAACATTTCCCCCAGCTTTTCATCATCTCAGAAACTGGTATGCTTACCACAGGATCTTTATTAGTCTAGCAAATTCGGTGGAAACAGCATACTGTCCACTGGATAAGCCATGTGCAATAAATGTGATCCTTCAAATTTACTGCTGATTTATCAAATGTACAGTTGTCAACTAATCCACTTCTTTGATGGATCAACATTTCCATTACTAAGAGAAAACGTACACCTCTGAGCTGTATACTATTCTCTGCAGACCAAAAAATGTGGTTGTCATGGCAACTGCAAACCGTGGCAAGTCTGTCATGACCCAGTAGATGTATAATGGAAAACATCTGCTGGGAAATCACGGCCTGGCACAAGGTCTTTGGGAGGAAGTATTTGTGAGAATTTAACCTTAAAAGATTTCCTCAACCCTGATCTCAGCCTCGCCCAATGCAAATATATAAAACGGTGCTGTTCTTGTCAACGTCTGCAGCACACAAGAGAAACACAGACGGAAAACACGATGCTTCATTCACTGCCAGTGATACAACTTTTAAGAATTAAGCTATTTCTTCACTATCAAATTGTTTCTTACAAAGCTCCCCCCACCTCCCCCCCACACACACAAAGAAAAGGACAATAATGTTTCTTACTTGACCTCAACCAGCGATCTCAAACTTAAATGTGTATTGGAATCGCATGCGTGGCCTGTTAGACTGCTGAGCCCCCACACCCCAAGTTTCTAATTCAGTAGGATGGGGTGGGGCCCGAGAATTTGTATTTCTAAAGATACCAGGTGATGCTGTTGCTTCTGACCCTGGATCTGGGGTCCAGACTTTTGAGAACTATATTGTTCTCTAAAGAGAACTCTAAAAGCTTGCTAATAAGAGAGTTTTGAGAGGAATAAGAAAAATGTCAGGACTTACTACAAAGCTCATTTCAACGGTATAAACTGCTGTGGTTTCTATACCTGGTCCTGCATGAGAAATCACTTAAAAAATATAAAAATCCGGGTCTTACCCCTCGAGATTTGGTTTTAGTTTGTCTTGGATAGAAGCCAGCATCTAGATATTTTAAACAAGCATCCCTAGTTGATTCTGATGTAAGCTTGTTTCTCTACTTTGCTTGGTTTACTAATTGGAGGCAAGTTGTCACTTTGTGGTACATCCCAATCACCTGAAAGCTTGTTTTAAAACTTTAATCATTGCCCCAGCTCCTCGGGTTTAGTAGCTCTGGATGGAACCCAGGAATTGAAATTTTGTCAACCACCACTAGGATTTGGTGAAGTGACCACAAAAATCAGTCTTCAAAATGGCTTATTCAACACATCTATCGAAGATTTGGGGGGGGATACTAGAACTCTTTTTTTTTTTTTTTAAGATTTTATTTATTTATTTAACAGAGAGAGATCAGATCACAAGTAGGCAGAGAGGCAGGCAGAGAGAGAGGAGGAAGCAGGCTCCCCACTGAGCAGGGAGCCCGATGTGGGCCTCGATCCCAGGACCCTGAGATCATGACCTGAGCTGAAGGCAGAGGCTTTAACCCACTGAGCCACCCAGGCACCCTAGAACTCTTTTTTTTAAAGATATTTTTATCTGGGGCACCTGGGGTGGCTCAGACGGTTAAGTGTCTGCCTTTGGCTCAGGTCATGACCTCAGGGTCCTGCAATGGAGCCCCGCATCGTCCTCCCTGATCAGCTGGGAGTCTGCTTCTCTCTCCCCATTCCTGCTCTCACTCTCTTTCTCTCTCATTCTCTCTCAAATAAATAAATATAAATACAATCTTTTTAAAAAAACAGATTTTTATCTGAAAACTAAGAAAGACATTAAGCTTTACTCAGAACTCTGGCTCTCACAGGGAGTCCTGGACAGTCATGAGTCACCTACCGTAGGAGGGAAGATGGACTTTTTTTTTTTAATTTTATTTATTTACTTGACAGAGAGATCACAAGTAGGCAGAGGCAGGCAGAGAGAGAGAGAGAGAGAGGAGGAAGCAGGCTCCCTGCCAAGCAGAGAGCCCGATGCAGGCCTCGATCCCAGGACCCTGAGATTATGACCTGAGCCGAAGGCAGAGGCTTTAACCCACTGAGCCACCCAGGCGCCCCGGGAAGATGGACTTTTATCATGGAGGTGTGTGTGTGGTGAGGGGACCACAGGGCTTTGGTAGCAATACTCTGGTTCATGTACTATTACAACACAAAGCAGTTCATTGGGACTTATTTAGGTAGACTTATGGATTTATTTCCCCTAGTTTTCACTGACCTAAGCCTTCAGAAAATGGGCTAGTGTCTTAAAAAGAATTGCAATTGGGCGCCTGGGTGGCTCAGTGGGTTAATGCCTCTGCTTTCGGCTCAGGTCATGATCTCAGGGTCCTGGGATCGAGGCCCGCATCAGGCTCCCTGCTCAGCGGGGAGCCTGCTTCCCCCTCTCTCTCTCTGCCTGCCTCTCTGCCTCCTTGTGATCTCTCTCCCTCTGTGAAATAAATAAATAAAATCTTTAAAAAAAAAAAGGAATTGCAATTGATTGAAGATATTATCACTAATGCAACCACAAGTAAGCCACCTGAAATGGCACAACTCATACTATTTCCTGCTCTTAGTGCAAGCTGTTTCCCAACCTAATTAAGAAGAAGAACCTAAGATCCAAGAAGTTGATCAATGAAAAGAAAATAACTCTTTTCTGCAAGAAATGCAGGCTGTGGACAGAGCATATTTAAAATAAATATTTCTATTATTACATAGGCTCATTGCTAAAAATTCGCACACTTAAAAACATGGAATCCAAATGTTCTATTTTGATTAAAAATCTTCAAAAAGGACAAGCTACTGGCTGGCTCAGTCAGTAGAACATGCAACTCTTGATCTTGGGGTTATAAGTTCAAGCCCCACATTAGGTATAGAGATTACTTAAAAAAATACTTTTTTTTAAAAAAGAGCTTACTTAAAAAAAAACCTTCAAAAGGATTTCAATAGGATTTGAACCACTGTTTAAAGATATAATTAACAAAAAAAATTAAGATACAATTAACACTTGATTAGTTTTTAAAAAACTGATAGAATGTGGGGAAGATTAAAATTTGCTTAAATTTCAATAAAAATATTTAGTGGACAACATGGAGAAATGTATAGAATGATTTGGTAAGCAAAAATCGAAAAGTAGACATTATTCTTCCATTTAGATCTGCATCTTTAAAAAAAAAAAGACTTCTAAACCCAAATATCTAAGTAAGCTGAAGTTAATCCCAGACCTGTAAATTAGTATGTTACAAAGGGTGAGGCCAGAATGTTTTTGTAAATAATGAGGCATGTTAAATATTAATTTTATCTCCTGTAAGTTAAGGTATATTTTTTTAAAGAAAATGGATTTTGTTCCTTTTTAAATTAAAATAGTTGTTAAAATAATGTTTGTTATCCTCAGTTTGTTTTTTTAAAAATTCTATTGTATTCTTTTTTAAAAGGTTTATTTATTTAATTTAGATAGAGAGAAAAAGACAGGGTGTGACTGGGGGGGTGACAAAGGGAGAGAGAGAGACAAGCAGACTCTCCATTGAGCAGGGAGTCAGATGCAGGGCTCAATTCCAGGACCCTGAGGTCACAACCTGAGCCAAAATCAAGAGCTGAACACTTAACCAACTGAGCCACCCAGGAGCCCCTAAAAATTTCTACTGTATTCTTTGTAATGTAAGGACTATGGGAATGTATTTCTTTATAACATATAAATAAATAAATATACATGTATTGGGGATATGTACTTGAAAATATCTTACTGATTTGTGCATACCAATTAAAAAGTTCAGAGATCCAGCCCTTGAAAAACTGGATTAGAGAATAGATTTCTGTAGAGACCTAGTCCTTAAGTTAGAAGTCTTTTTCTCATCTATGAGTTAGAGATATGCACCAATTGAGGATAATGATGTAGATATTAATTATATGTGTATTAAAAGCATTGTGTTAATGCTACCTGCTATACATGTTAAAAACTTGTATGATTACTAAATAATTATTGGGCTAAACTAACTGACACTTATCATTCCTTTTGTGAGTACATAGTGTCAGAAAAGGTTATGGCATTATAGTTGACTGCATGTTAACCAGCACCTTGAAATTGAAAATCATGGAAATAAATATTTTAGTTTAATTATGTTAACCATCTTTGGGGAATCAGGGAAAGAGTCACCATTTAAAAAAATATAATTTGCTTCTCTATCATACACTCTATAGACTTTGAGCAAAATACAGTATAAGTACTTTTTTTTTTAAGGTTTTATTTATTTGAGAGAGAGCATGAGAGAGAGAGTATGAGACAGAGAGAGAGTGTGTGCACAAGCGGGGTGGGAGGGAAGGAGAGGAGGGGCAGAGGGAGAGGGAGAAGAAGATTCCCCGCTGAGCAGGGAGCCTGATGTGGGGCTCGATCCCAGGACTCTGAGATCACGACCTGAGCCGAAGGCAGACAGTTAACACACTGAGCCACCCAGTGCCCCAGTACTTTTTAAATGGTCACAAAAAAATATAAAGCATATGCTCCCATGGTATGAAATGAACAATTTAGTTGGAGAGGTAATACCCATATATCTTTTCACATGGCAGGGAAGAATGTCACACCACTCTGTCTTTGACCGTTTCCTCTCCAGATGATGGTGCTTACTGTGTGCAGTGAGGGAATTTCTCACCACCAGAAACATACCACTAGCGCTGGTGGTAAAGAAACGCTTTGTTGAGAGTTAATGTCATAATTAGCAGAATGGAACTTCAGCACCTCCATTGTATGGGTTTATTAGTTTTTCATTGCTATGTAACAAATTACCACAGATTTAGCAGCTTAAAACAATGACCGCTTATTATCTCAGTTTTTGTAAGTCCCAAGCTCATTACTATATTGTCTCTTCAGGGCCTGCAAAGCTACAGTTAAGGTGTCAGCCAGGACCAGAGTCTTATCTGAGCCTCACGAATCGAATCTCCTCTTCCAAGCTTATGTGGGTTTAGGTAGAATGCATTTCCTTGCACTTACAGAACTCAGCGTGGCTCATTCTTTATGTCTAGCAGGAAAACGGCTCTCTTAGACTCCACCTCCTTTATTTTTTTTCTTTTAAAGATTTATTTGTTAGAGAGACAGAGAAAGAACATGAGCAGCAGGGGTAGAGGGAGAAGAAGAGAGAGATTCTCAAGCAGACTCCACATTGAGCTCAGAGCCCAAAGCAGGGCTGGATCGCAGGACCCTGAGATCATGATCTGAGCCAAAATCAAGAGTCCGATGCTTAACGGACTGCACCACCCAGGTGCCCCAGACTTCACCTCATTTTAAAGACTCCCCTTGCTTAGATCAGATCCAGACATGATGGTCTTCATTTTTATTAACTCAGTGTCAGCCGATGAGTGCCCTAATGGCTGGAGTACTAACCCATCAGATTCATTGTCCTGGGCTTAAACCTTTCAGTGTATTATTAGTTTTGCATTAAACAGTTGAGTATCTTTTAAAGAACTTAAAAATGAGAAACTACATTTTTATATTTACCCAGGTATTTATCATTTCTGGTGCTCCTCACCTTTTTTGGTGAGGGTTTATGTTTCTCTCTGATATAATTTTCCTCCTGCTTAATGATTTTTTCCTCAACATTCATTGTCGTGAAGGTTTACTGGGGATGAATTCTGTAAGCATTTGCGTGCCTAAGAACATTTTTATTTCACTTTTATTTTTCAAAAACAGTTTTGCTGGATAAGCATTCTAGAATAAAAGGTTTTTTCTTCCTTTGTAAAAAGTATTTAAAGATACTACTCTATTGTGTTTCTGACCAGTCCGCCATTCTTTTTCTTTCTTTTCTTTTTTTTCTGGTTGTTTTCAAGATTGTCTTTTTATTATTTGATTTTCTTTTTTTTTTTTTTTTTAAAGATTTTATTTATTTATTTGACACAGAGAGAGAGAGATCACAAGTAGGCAGAGAGGCAGGCAGAGAGAGAGGAGAGAGGAGGAAGCAGGCTCCCTGCCGAGCAGAGAGCCCGATGTGGGCCTCGATCCCAGGACCCTGAGATCATGACCTGAGCCGAAGGCAGAGGCTTTAAACCGCTGAGCCACCCAGGCGCCCTATTATTTGATTTTCAACAATTTGATTGTGATTTGCCTTGACATAGTTGCCTTTTACTCTGCTTGGGATCATTAAGCTTTTTTGAACTATTAATTTATAAATTTTATTAAACTTGGAGATTTTCAGCCATTATCTCCTTCAATACTTTTTCTGTTCCTCCCATCTTCCTTCCGATACACCAATTACACATAAATATGGCCAGCTGATGTTGTCCTACAGGTCACTAATTCTCTGCTTATCTTTTTTTTTCCCCGAGTCTCTCAACTCTCTTTACCTGTGATCAGAGCTCCAGTCAGCCAGCCATTGGCACCATGTAAATATTGGCAGCTTTGACTGAGCTGCTTCTGCCAGCCATGTTGACAGAGGAGCAGACAAAACTTCTCTACAGAAAAAAATAATAATGAAATCTGTCCACAGAGAGAAATAGGATTGAGACACAGAGTAAGCACATGCTCTAAACTCCTGTTTTTCTTTTCTTTTCTTTTTCTTTTTTTTTTTTTCCTATGTCCTGGATTCAGTTCCATCTGAGGCTTTACAAATTCTTGTCTTTGAAGTAACAGGAGCAATTCTTGCCCACATTTTTGTTCTTGGTTTCTGAGAAATGCCCAGTTTCTTCATAACCATCTTTATTTTGTTTAAGCTAGCTAAAGTTCGTTTTCAACATCAATTCTAAGACAATTTTCCCCATCTGTTTCTGTGTGGAATACTTTGTTCAAAATGAATATAAATGGAACCCCAACATGTAAAGAAACAACATGGAAGTGCTCCAGGTTTGTAGGTGTTGAAGGGATCTATGGGAATCTGAGTACTTGCATCCCTTCGCATCTACCACGGCACCTACTTCACTCCACACTTTAGGGCTTCCTGGAACACAGTTTGACAACCACTGTCCTATGAGATGAGTCTTGCTACTCACATTTTCTGTGCATACTTTTTGTCTTCTCATATCTGTGTTTTAGCCCATGCTGTTCCTTGGTTCTTGAATGTTCTTTTCCTTAACCTTTTCTTTATGTTTTGGCTATTCCTTGGGGTCTATGTTGTTTAAATGGCCAATTATTCTGAAAGCTTTCCTTAATTATTCTTCTAAGGAGAGAAGTGAGGACAAGCCAAGATTTGGTGCTGCTTAAATATATTGTCCCTTCTTTAATTTCTTTAAAAAAAATCTTTGGAAAACACTTACCTAGTTCCTCAGACAGAAAAGAACCAAAATCAGCCAACATAGATGAAACCTAATCTTTGTCATACTTTGTGAACAAAAGGAAACAATCACATATTTATTTAAATATTTGGAGGAAATCTTAACACAGAACAATGTTATTTTGTATATTTACGAAGACCATACACCTATTGTTCTAAGATACTGTCTGACTTTACTGCTCTGAAAATTTTGCCTGAAGTCCTTATGCCATCACATTGACAAGGGAAAAAGGATAAAACCAATATTGAGTAAGCACTATATATCAGCCAATTCATTAGATTTAATTTTCCAAACTCTTTATGATGGTCAGCTTTTCAAATTTTTTCGGTTGTGACATGGCGAAGTCAGGATTCAATTGATAGTACTTATTAAATGAGACAAACATTGAGTAAGAATAATCAACATATTAGAATGTTTATGTTAATTTTTTCTTAGAATTCAAAGATTTTTTTATATTTACTAAATCTGTCATTTTTTAAGAACAAAGGTACCTCATGCTAGTGTTTACAGTAAGAAGGAAGGAAACAAAGTCTTAATTGATGGTAAGAACTTCTTCTTCCTGAAGGATGTTTAATAAATCACACACATCTAGTATAAATCATATCAACACAGGTCTTCAAGTAAGAGTATCCTGTATGTGAAGACAACTCAGTGGCAGTTAGGTCACATGAACCTAAGTTTCTATTGCAGCCACCTGCTGACTTTGGTGAATCAGCTCTCAGACATACTAGCACTGATGGCCCAGTATCCTCACGACAATGGTTACACAGGTGGTCTCTGTAGTCATGTACAAATGTCCATGATAAGATAAAATAAAATGTCTGTAGACTTAACATAATATAGCATTACTGCCAAATAGTAAACTATGTATTCAAATAGTAATAATACATTAATATAAATGCCCTATCTTTTATAAAAAATATATTTAATAGTAACCTTCCTATTGTGCCGCCACCAACAGCAAACAATAAAATATTCCAAATCCCTTAACAATCAACTTTCCAACATAGATACAACTTTCAGATACATTTGTCAAATACTAAATATTAGGAATACAGTAGTAGTAGTAGTACCAGACACAGAATTACGCTTTGCACGGGGAGAGAAATACAACAGATACAGTCCTTTCTCCAAGAATTTGTACCACGAAGCATTCAATTTGAGAAGACAAAAAGATGAGAAAAGTGCTCAGAATCCAAGATAATTTCACCATTACTTTAACACAGGCTTAAAGTACTAGTTTATTCAAAAGCTCAGTTTTTAGGGCGCCTGGGTGGCTCAGTGGGTTAAAGCCTCTGCCTTCGGCTCAGGTCATGATCTCAGGGNAAGTACTAGTTTATTCAAAAGCTCAGTTTTTAAATGTAAGTTGTTTAGTTTTTACCATATTAAGTACTTAGGAAAAAGAAACCTAAAATTAAGCTTTAGGAAACCTATGAATAACTTGAGATTGCAAAATGTTTGGGGGAGGGGGAAGTGTGTACATTTTGCTGGAGAGAAAGTATATGGCTTTCATCAGATTCTTCACTAGTCTATAATCCCCAACAGTTTTAGAGCTATTAGTATAAAAAAGTTCAGCTGGATTATTATTTTATTGTTAACAGGAATTATTGCTGTCTGTATATAATGTTGGCACAACAAAAGTCTGCTGAAATCAAATTTAATGATATGAATTTAGATGTAGGTCTCTGTTTGGATAATATTATTCAGAATTTAGCAGGTATCTCACAGTTAGCATCACAAATCTGATTAAAATCGGGAGACACTTGCCCAACTGTCTGACTCAGGAGCCAAAGGTATAAAAAATATGTCAAATGAATGACATAAACATGTGGGACACTACAGAGTGGTAGGAATGATGATGTAAAACCAGATTATTAGCCTCTCCTAAAGGTATTCAAATTCAGCATGTTTCTTTTAATACCACGGGGCTGAAGAAAACAGCAGTTTGTGACCTCTGAATAATTAAAGAGTCACTACTGGGCGCCTGGGTGGCTCAGTGGGTTAAAGCCTCTGCTTTCGGCTCAGGTCATGATCTCAGCGTCCTGGGATCGAGGCCCGCATCGGGCTCTCTGCTCAGCAGGGAGCCTGCTTCCTCCTCTCCCTGTCTCTCTGCCTGCCTCTCTGCCTACTTGTAATCTCTCTCTCTGTGTCAAATAAATAAATAAAATTAAAAAAAAAAATAAAGAGTCACTACTGGTGATAAATGTGAATGCACCATGAATGTCTGTGACACCACTACTGGCATCATATGGTTTTACCTTTTATGCAGAATGAATTCATCTCACATTTGCCAAACTTTTATTGAGTAGATAAGTGTACAATGGTTAAATCATTCTAATTCTGGTCTGGGTGTGTCCTCCATTTTTTTTTAAGATTTTATTTATTTATTTGACAGAGAGAGAGAGAGAGATTACAAGTAGGCAGAAAGGCAGGCAGAGAGAGGAGGAAGCAGGCTCCCTGATGAGCAGGCAGCCCAATGCAGGCCTTGATCCCAGGACCCTGAGATCGTGACCTGAGCCGAAGGCAGAGGCTTTAACCCACTGAGCCACCCAGGCGCCCCANAGATTGCTTCAAATTTGATAAAAGTAAATTGTCAGCAACCCAAAACACTTTACCCTGTTATGTTTAGTGTCTGAAGGCCTCTTGTTAAACTGACAAAGGACAGCTTAGCAAGAAAAAAAAATACAGATTTAATTATAAATGTACTTGGACGTGCACGAAGAAAGGTGAGTCAGGNTGTGTCTGAAGGCCTCTTGTTAAACTGACAAAGGACAGCTAAGCAAGAAAAAAAAAATACAGATTTAATTATAAATGTACTTGGACGTGCACGAAGAAAGGTGAGTCAGGGAGGTGGTTGCATTTGGGGCTTATATCCCATCTTCACTGAGGATGGGGAAGGGCAGAGTGACACTTTCGGAGGAACAAATGACTTGTTAGAGGGGGATAAGGGGGCATTTATGGAAAAACAAATGACTTTTGGAATGGGTCTTTAGGAAAATAGACGAAAAATATGATAGTTTTGTGGCAATGTCTGCTTGGGTGTGTAGATTTCTGGTCTCCAAGAAGAGTTGATTCGAGCTGCCCCTGGATGGGGATGGGGAAGGGATTTAGGACAGTTGGGTTCTCTTGGAAGGCTTTGCTTTTATGCAGGTAAGGGATTTCAGGAATTCAAACGTCTTTGGTTCAAAATAATTTTTATGCACACAGGTTTACTCTGGACCCCTTCAATATGAAACAACATGTTATGAGTGTATGAAAAAAAAAGAAAAAAATCTGCTTCCATTGCAAAAAGTTAACATCTGAGGCATCTTAGATCATTCGTACTAGACTCATGTTGAAGTTTGTATTTTTGCTAAGTGTAGCGAGTTAAAGCCACAAAGTCACCAATTTAAGAAGCTTCGGGGGAAAAAACCTTTAAAAAAACTTTAAAAAAACCACTTCTGAGTTGCTAAATCACAGACCACAAACAAATGAGATGAAACAGAACAATTTTGGTAAAATCAATGATTTATCCTTTTACCCTTTAAAGATCAGAGACTTTCGAATATTTTCCTGAACTCACATGACTTTCTCATCACCAGCAACTTAGTAGTTTCATTTTAATTAATACTACTGCTAAAAAGTTGAATCTGAGCAAAGTAATCTGGATTCTAATAGATTAGGCAATTTTCTTCAAGAGCATACACTTAAAAATTAAAAATTTGTCCTCCTTTACACTGAATACAACAAACTTGCCAATGTTCTAGAGCCAACCCCTCACACCTTCTATAGGCATCTTCCCCGCTGAGACTTTTATTCTTCCACATCCTTCCCAGGACTACTATGCTCTTAACTATCCTTTGTTTCCCTTTCCAGGGATTGTTTTCCTTTTCAGGAACATCACTGTTACCCAGTGGAAAAAGTTTAGAGTTACAAAGCACTCACAGATCAGAGATATGGGAGCAGCTGCTCTGAAGACCCCAAAATGAGAGAAATGGATAGATGTGATTTTTAAGAGGTGAGAACACTGCTTCTCAATCTTTTTTTTTTCATCTCCAGAAGAGTTTTGTGAAAACCATTTAGATTGGCAGAACACTGTCTTAGGAATTGTAATTCTAGAAAAACTTCAATTTGAGCATATATAGCATCAATTATGTAAAAACAGTTAAACTAAAAAGAAATTGTTCTAAATTACTTTTCTTTTTTTAATTAACATAAATGTACTATTTGTTTCAGGGGTACAGGTCTGTGAATCATCAGTCTGACACAATTCACAGCACTCACCATAGCACAAACCCTCCCCAGTGTCCATCACCCAACCACCCCATCCCTCCCACCCTCCTCCCCTTCAGCAACCCTCAGTTTATTTCCTGAGATTGAGTCTTTCATGGTTTGTCTCCATCTCTGGTTTCATCTTGTTTCATTTTCCCCTCCCTTCCCCTATGATCCACTGTCTTATTTCTCAGATTCCTCATATCAGTGAGATCATAGCATAATTGTCTTTCTCTGATTGACTTATTTCACTTACTGCTTCTCGGTCTTAATGAATGAGTTTACAAACCTCCTGGAGACTTTGTAAAAATGTCTGTTTGGGGGATGAGACCTGAGATTTTTGAATTTCTGACAAGGTCTTGGTGATGCTAATGTTGCTGGCACACAGGCCACTCTGCTTGGTGCCAAGGAGTCAGACTCGTCTCTGTATGAAAGCATTCCTTCCTCAAAGGCTCTGAAAAACACTCGAGAATTAAACTGCTTTTCATTATTTTTTCTTGCTACTCTATTATTCTTTGCGTTTACTCACAGTTGCCAGCATTGATTGATTGATCGATTGACTGACTGACTGATTTTCAAGTAGGCTTCTTGCCCAGTGTGGAGTCCAGCGTGGGGCATGAGCTCATGACCCTGAGATTAAGACCTTACTGGAGATCAGGAGTCATATGCTAAACTGAGCCACCCAGGCACCCCGAGGTCGCCAGGATTTACACAACATTTGTGAAATTTACAGATTCCCTTAGGTGACAATGTTGTACTAGGGCAAGCATCATGATGTATCTGTATGATAATCAGAGGATAAAACAGCTTTACCTGATTCTTGAAACAGTATAATAATGTTGCATTTTTAAAAGCAACAACAACAACAACAACAACCCCAAAGACCATTTGTTAAATGTTTACACGGTTCCAGGCACTCTACCAGGTCCCGGGGATTCAAAGTTGAAACTTACATCATCCCTACTGGTAAAGATCTAAAATTCATTGTGCCAGGTGCTATGGTTAGGTATGCATTAATGACGGGGAAACAAGTGGTAAAATAACCTGCATATGGGGAAGAGTGAAAGGCCATTGGGAAAAGGTAAAACTTCAGTTAAGGCTCGAATGATAGGTAAGGGGAGGGGGAGAGAATGTTCTCTGCCCAGAAAATGGCAGGTGCAAAGGTACAGAGGCACTTGTCCTCGCAGGAGACTTCTGATGGTGAGTGTTATGTTCTTTATCTGACAAGTTCATACCCAACAAATAAAATCAGCATTGCAGTGAGAAATAGTATTATGTTATGCACAGCGACAAATAATTCAAATGAGAAGCAGGTATTTGTCTTTAAAAAAGTACTTGCAAAAGCAAGTGGATATTGAATTTTCTATAATTACTCTCTGCACTGCCTTTTAAATGAAACTTTGTAAAAGAAAAGAATGTGTTTTGCATCTGTGCACAGCTCACTGATGAGGAAGCTACTAGAGCATGGGTCAGAAGCAGCTTTTATTGCTTTCAGGCACAAGACTAGTTTCCCTATGGAATTAAAGACAATCATTTTGACTATGATTTTTAGAATATCTCCACATGCAGTGTAAGCGTTTTAAGAAACCAACTTTATATAGTCCTTCTTTTTGCTTTTTTTTTTCCTATCAGCCAAAGTAACTGGCAGACATTTATAAGGAGAACACTGTAAGCAAAACAGTGCACTGCAAGCTTCAAATACAGCTAACATTAAATTCATTTGCTTTTTAAGCCCATATTTATTTTGCAGTATTTTTTTGCTGAGCACTTCTCTAGGCTTTGAAAGTAAAATGACAAAGCAGACAGGGATTATTCCTAATCCCAAGAAGCCTATATTCTACTGGAAGCACCACCTTGCAATAGGGAACTCTATTTAATAAGCGGTTCTCAAAGTGTGCTCCATGGAACTTTGGGGTTCCCCGAGACCCTTGCAGCAGGCCCACGGGGTCAAAAAACTTTTTATAATAACACTAAGACATTTGCTTCCCCTCCTCCCCCACCTTGTTGACATTTGCATAGATGGGACAGAAGCAAGGAAGAGTCAAACTGTGGGTGCTTTAGCACAAACACCGGCAGTGGTACCAATTGCCCTACATTTCTGGTCATTGTATTCTTAGGGCTACACATATGCAGGAGAAAAATGGAAAGAGCCAGTTGCACTTAAGAATGTATTTAATGAAGTAGTAAAAATTGATTTTATTAAATCTTGACCCTCGAGTAAACGTCTTTTGACTATTGGATTGAAGGATTTCAGCAAGATGGCAGAGTTTTCTTTCACCTTCCCATTAAAAAAAAAAAAAGGAAAGGAAAAGAAAATACAGTTAGCTATCCATGAATGAAAATAGGTGGCTCAGTGGGTTAAAGCCGCTGCCTTCGGCTCGGGTCATGATCTCAGGGTCCTAGGATCGAGGCCCGCATCGGGCTCTCTGCTCAGCGGGGAGCCTGCTTCCCCCTCTCTCCTCTCTCTCTGCCTGCCTCTCTGCCTACTTGTAATCTCTCTCTCTGTGTCAAATGAATAAATAAAATCTTTAAAAAAAAAGAAAAGAAAAAGAAAACCGTAGGAGGGCTCAAGATTTAAATTCACCTTACAAAAACACAATGGAGAAAAAAAAAATGGAGAGTAACCACACCGAAAGGATTGCTGGGTGATGATAGCAGAGCCGAGACATCCAGACAAGGCTAGAAAGAAGGAAGAGCAGGGACCATCAGTACCGGTGTCCCTATCAGCCCCGTGGCAGGTGCTGAGCAGGTCCCCCGGGGGCATCATCACCGCTGCAGATCCCGGAGGAGGGAGACGCTGCTGCGCACCTCCCAGGGCAGGAGCTACTGTTGTGTGCCCCTGCGCCCAGGGCTAGGAGGCCCCCTACCCCAAGTCCCGCGGAGGCCTGGAACCCCAGAGCTCCAGCCACGCAGCACGTACCTGCCCTCCAGACCGTGGCTTCTAGGACGTTCCATGGGCACCCACCGGCCAGCCCCTAACCCCGCAGCCGCTCGGGGCGTGCACACGCACCTTCCCAAGTAGCAGAGCCACGGCTGAGGAGGGCGAGCCAGCTCCTGACCGCCAAAGCGGCGCTTTCCTGAGCCCCTGCGCTCCGGGCGGGCTCTCTGGCCGCTCCCTGGTTCCCAGCGCATTAGACACCAGCGCTAAGGTGACTGCAGAGCGCCTGCAAACCACACCTGGGGCTAAGGAGGGATCCTGTCCGCCGCAGCACCCTCCACGGGAGAAAGGAGGTGGGGACGTCTCCAGCAGCCTTTGCCACCAGAGAATGTAACCGCTCTCATCACCGCTCCAGACACAGACATCCTGGGCCCTTGAGAGCCGCTGAAATCTTCTCCAGCACTGGCTTCAGCTGGGAGAGCCCCAGGGAAACCGCAGGGCTGAGCCTCTCCTGCAGCGGGAACTGCCAGACGCCCTACAGGGGGTCTCTCCACTCACCCAAAGGTCAGTCTCTTTCCCAAACAAAACCGGCCGGTAAAGTCTGGAACAGGTGAGTGCTGCATGGAATGTGCAGATATCAGTGGGAGATTACAAGAAACATGACAAGAAAAAAACCAATAACGAGTAGAATTGTTGGACATTGTATCAGTAATCAAAAATCTCCCGACAAAGAAAAGCCCAGGAGCAGGAGACTTGGCCGATGAATTCTACTAAACATTTAAAGAATCAATAGCAACGCTTCTCAAACTCTTCCAAAATATTGAAGAGAAAAAACACTTCCAAACCCATTTTAGGAGGCCAGGGTTATCCTGACACCAGATATGAACACTACAAGAACACAAAACCACAGATCAATATCCCTGATGAACAAAGATGCAAAAACCTTCCACAAAATATGAGCAAGCCAAATTCAACAGCGTATTATTAGGATTATATACCAGTATCAAGTGGCGTCTATTCCTGGGATTCAAGGATGTCTCAGCATGCACACAGCAATACAGATGATAAACCGCATTAGCAGGCAAAGGATAAATATCATACAATCATGTCAATAGATGCAGAAAAAAACATTTGAAGGGCGCCTGGGTGGCTCAGTGGGTTAAAGCCTCTGCTTTCGGCTCAGGTCATGATCTCAGCGTCCTGGGATCGAGGCCCGCGTCGGGCTCTCTGCTCAGCAGGGAGCCTGCTTCCTCCTCTCTCTGTCTCTCTGCCTGCTTCTCTGCCTACTTGTAATCTCTCTCTGTCAAATAAGTAAATAAAATCTTTATAAAAAAAAAACAAAAACAAAAAAAACATTTGAAAACAATTCAACATTCTTTCATGGTAGAAACTCTCAACAGATGAGTTATTCACCACACTTACTCACTTATTCAGTTATTCAGCACACTTATTCACCACCCTTATTCAGCATAGTGCTTGAAGTCCCAGCCAGAGAATTAGGCAAGAAAAAAGAATTAAAAGGCACCGAATCAGAAAGGAAGAAGTATGTTTCCTATAAGAGTCTCTTATGGTTTGTCTCCCTCTCTAACCTCGTCTTGGTTTACTTTGAGGATGGCTGGAGGGGAGGGGACAGGGGAGATGGGATAACTGGCTGGGGGACATTAAGGAGGTCTACCCGTAGTAGCCACAGTCAAGGGCACAGTCGTCCACCTGGCTGCCCTCACTTCAGATCCCAGCTGTAAGGTAGAATGTCCCCAGGCCAGCTGGGCTTCTGACCAGCTGGCTACAATTCTGGGGAACTCCCACTACCTTCTCAAGTTCAACTATTCACTAGAACAACTTAGAACTCAGGAAAGTGCTATATTTATGCTTATAGTTTTACTATAGCAAAAGGATGCAAATAGAACTAGCCAAAGGGAGAGACACCTATGTAAGGTCTGGGAGGGCCCCAAATTCAAAGTTTCCACCCCCTCCACAGCTCCAGGAATCAGGATGTCACTTTCTCAGCATATTGATGTATGACAGTACACAGAGTATTACCAACCAGGGAGTTTTCTTAAGCTTCAGTGCCTAGAAATTTTATTAGGGTTTCATTACGTAGGCATGATTGAATAAATCACTGGTCACACGATTGAACTAAGCCTCCAGTTCCCTTCTCCCTGGATACTGGGCTGCTATCACATGGCTCAAACCCCAACCCTCTAATCAAATGGTGGTCTTGAGTCATCTCGGCAGAACGATCTAGGGCCCCCCATGAGTCCTCTCCTTAGTATAAACACTGTGAATGACAAAAACACTGCCATCACTTGGCACATTCCAAGGATTTAGAGGCTAGTTCCCAGAGACTGAGAACAAAGCCCAGCTACATTTTTTAGTTTACGACAGAGACAGAGACCGTAGGCACTGAAATATGGAGACCTGAATGCACATGTCTTGCATGACTAAAGACTAAACACTAAATGTGGTTTAGCTTTAAGATATTTTGAAATATAAAATAAATGACAAACCAGAAAAAGCAGTTTAGGGACATTTTATGAGAATTCTTTGAAAGTAGCCCGAGGAGCTTATCTTTTTAATAATAGAAAATCTCTTCCTACTACCGTATGTGTTTGTTTCCATCTATGACCCTTACCTGAATGACTTCTGTGCGGTGAGATGATGGAATTTCAAAAGATTTTAACAAAGAGAATTGGCCTCGGGCGCCTGGGTGGCTCAGTCATTAAGCCTCTGCCTTCAGCTCAGGTCATGATCTCAGGGTCCTGGGATCGAGGCCCGCATGGGGCTCCCTGCTCTGCAGGAAGCCTGCTTCTCTATCTCACACTCCACCTGCTTGTGTTCCCTCTCTCTCTGTGTCTCTTTCTGTCAAATAAATAAATATATACATACATACATCTTTTTTTAAAAAGAGAGAGAGAAAGAGAATGGGCCTTGCCCATGTTTCTAAAAATCTACTTCATACTTACAAATTGTTTCCAGTGAGACCAAGGAAAATTTACTGAGAGGCCAGCAGTTTATCAAAAATAAGAGCTGTCCTTGATGCTTTCCTACAAGTCCGTATTTGACTTCCCAGGTCCGATTGCCTATTGAGCTTCATCCCTTGACACTAGATCTGCTTTTGGTCTCTGCTAGTTCCCATTTTTTTTTTTTTTTTGCTAGTTCCCATTTTGTTTTCTGATTCAGTATGTTTTTCCTCTAGGATTCCAGAAGTCTGGCTCCTCCCCGAAGTATTTTTTTTGTGTCCTAACTTACCAATGTCCATGTTAACCCTTAGCTTGCCTACATGTTACCTCCCGCAGTGTCATCATAGCCAGATGCCTAATTCTACATCGCTGTTATCCATGTGGCCATGCCGGGACCAGAAACTGCCAGCTCTTTACCTTGCATCTTTCCTGTGATGCTTGCATTCTTCTTGTATGAGTGTCCTTTCCATTCCATCCCAGCTCTTGGCTCTCAGTCCCATGGTGGGATTTCTGCCTTTGCACACTCCTCAGCCATGGCACAGAGCACTGCACAACATGGGCACCTGGTTCTCCACAGTATCTCCACATATCTCCACATATCTCCACATCTCTATCTCTACTACTTCTGCTGAAGTGAGTGAGCGGTGCGAACAAATGAAAGGTCCTCTGACCTCCTAAAGCTAATAGTTGAGTGGGTAGGGTTTAACCTTCTGGAATATAAACACTATTACTTAATTTTTAAACATGTCCCTAATTTATATATATATATGTATATATATCTAAGTAAATACATATATGTGTATATATATCCTTAATAATTATAAATTTTTAATGTAATTGTATATTGTACATGTATAAAATATAGACAAACCAGAAAATCAGAAGGATATATTACATAATATTTTTGCAGACTTCTTGATAATGTTTAATGTCTTTGGCCAACTTCTTATTAGACACAATTTTCTTATCAGATACATTTTTTATTGCTTTTACCTGATTACATGGCTGAAGAAGAAGTCTACTAATAGTGGAAATGTCATTTTCTGGTTGTTATGACTATTTCACAGTTCCTTACCGGGATCTTTTTAAGCTACTTAGGCACAGAATCCAGAATATTTCTTGCATTTTAACTTAAAATGCCTTTAACAGACTGGCCCCAACCTACAGTTAATAAGTCCTATATTCCTCATTCCTTTATGTATGCAGATGGGTACCTATCTCCAGACAACCATCTGAAGTGGGCTGGCATGATTCCTTCTAAGCCTGGGTATGTAGCCAGACCATCCAGATTCCCTCTCTGGAATTTAAGGTAGTAAACAGAAAGAATCTGCAGGAGCAGAATATGTGGAAACAGAGGCTGAGAAGCTATCTAGGCAAAGGCCATGAGAGCCGTGAGTGAGGTGAGGATAAGCTACAAATGAGATAGAGGAGCTGGTTGGCAGCCGGCAGGAGCAGAGATAAGTCTCTGTATTGCCCTTGAATGATGTTCTCAGTATATGAATCCTAATACAGTGTAGATAACTCTACGTAACTGTGTTCCATTCCACAAAGCCTCAACCATTCAGCTGTTCCTGAGTTCCTGTAGGACTCTTGCTTCCCTTATTGCCACAAGGATCCTTCTCCTAAACTCCTGCAATGTGAGGTAGTCTAAGTGAGTTTCTGTTCCTGACCAATGGACACCACCACCCCTACTCCTACAGGCACTGTGTCTCCTCCACATTACCCTTGCAGGAACCATCATCTCTGTCACTGTTCCCCTTGGTATGCTCCACAATCTGGCACCAGAGATGTCCTCAGAGAAGCAAAGTCAGGCGAGAGTGAAGCGATAGAATGTCTGGGAAGGCATCTGTGCAGTGGAGACCCAATATATTAGAGAAATCCTAAAGCACCATTTCTTGTACTAGTATTTTACAGAAGTTAAAGAATTTCGATTTGAATTTACAATTTGTTCTTCCCTAGAACACAAATGGATTCAGGGCCCTCCACCCAGCGTACATTTGAAGAGAGCCACTATGATACAGACAAAGTCACTATCCCTCTAGGAGGCTTTATTGTTGGGTCTGAGGCTTTAGTGCTTGGTCCAGTTAATCCTACCAGCCTTCTTATTCCATAGCTGCCTTTAAGGAGCTGTCTCATACTCCTTGCATGGGACTAGACCAGTTAGTATGCAGTCATGGCCAGGAACACCCAGCCTCCTGAAGAGAAATGGCTTCAATTCCATGACTTATACAAATAGACTTCTCTTGGATGGCTGTCATCGTGACGCATTGAAGCCATTTTGTACCCTATCCACTGGCTGCCTATATGCATCAGATATTCTTTTCCTCTTGGTGTTATGTACTATTTAAATATTCTCAATCCCATATCTTGTAAAGCATTTCTTGTGTTCAAGTTCTTATGTAGCTGTATGTCTTGGACTTGACACAAAAGCACTTTTAAGAGGCAGTCTTCAGGAAGCATGCTGGATTTAGGGCAGACAGGCCCAAATAAAGGAGCAGCTGGTTCACTGGTGATCCTCAGTCCCTAGGATACAAAACAAAGTGCTCATTCAGACATTTGTTAAATGAATCAGTGAATCCCAAAGCAAGCCTCTGTTGTTTCATTATTTTAACCGTCCTTGTTCCCAACTACTAAAAAGTTCAAACAGAAAGATACTTGATACAACATCTTTTCTCCCCTAGGATAGTTCATCCTGAAGGAGGATGTTGGCTATTAGTGTTGTCGGATGTGGAAAAGCTTTAGAAGTACTTTGACTTGTCTGGTTGAATGGAGCCACTGAGTGAGTTAAGAAGCTGTTTGGATATAAAAGAGGGTTGAGTCAAGCTCATATTTGCAGCATATCTCTGTGAGTAAGAGCTTGGGTCACACTGCATAGGTTCAAAGGCTGGCTTTACTACTCAGCTCTGTGATTTTAGGCAAGTTACCCAATCTCATTGGGTCTCGGGTTCTCCTTTGGTAGTGGGGAGAACGTTATACACACACACACACAGTTGATGAAAGAAGTCAATGAGACAGTTCCTATTAATTACTTGGAAGAATGCTACACAGTGAGGCTCAATTAAGATTAATAATAATAGTAAATATAACAAAAGTAGTATTATTATAGATATAATTAATAATATTATTCTTAGTATAAGTCTTGGTAGGTAAGGAGCGAATATGATTATGAAAGAAAATCTCAAGGAATGTGGTAGAGATGCCTCATGGGAAATTTTCTGTGGGAGTTAACAGCAGTGACTAGAAATTATCTTCAGGAAGATAAAAGAAGACAATAAACCAATATTCAAAATTCTTCCCCTTTGATGGTAAAGTCACTCTATATTTCTTTCTTCTAATGTTTTATCTCTCACCAGCTCTGAGCCATTGCCCATCACAAGCCTCAGTCTCTTTTTCTCTTTTACTGTTTTTAAGCTACAGACATGTGGGGTCTACAGACTCTCCCCTGCTCCTCTCAGTAGAATGCATATGCATAGGGGGATCACAATCCTGGACATCAGGAGGACTGGCTTACGGAGAAGCATAATGCTAGATGGTCAAGAAGTGGACACCTGATTGGTGTTTTAGGAAATCAAACACCAGGAAGACCCCAGAGGACATGACAACAGACCTAGAGTATTTGGGGAGCAGTTTATTTCCCATCATGTTTTGCATTACCTAATTGGAAGAGCTACCCTCACCTATTCACAGCAGGAAGTCAAGCTTACCCATGGAATTCTGCCTATTCAGCTTCTCAGCTGCTCAGTGAGCATCACTGGTATATCCAGATGGTTACCCAGTGCTGGTAAGATCTGAGTCCAAAGTTTGGGCTCTTGCCCATTGATATGTGTAAATGTACATCCTGCCACCCTTTCACTACTGAGTTTGGCATGAGAGATGATGATATCTCTCATGTATTGATTTGCGAGATGACATCTTTCATGACATTGCATGCTTTGTCATCTCTCATGCATTGATTTGAATCAATCCTCCATGTCGAGTTAAAGTGTGGTCAGAAAAAGAGTTGTAGATCGAGACTGGGCAAGAACCACAGGGAGTGCTGGTACCAGTGGGAATAAAGCAGGAGCGGAGGCCAGCAGACTCATGTAGACCATGACAGTGTGGCAGATTGGGGAGGCATGCACTTCTGTGATATTAAAAACTGTTATTCCAGTGTCTACCAACTATAGTAATAACTTCAAAATACCAATATATATACAATTTTTAGTTTTTAATCATTCTCTGTAACCTATTTGAACTTATATTTCTTAGCAAGGAAGAGTAAGAACCAGCAATACATTAATCAAGTTGTATGTACATAAAGCAGATGAGTTCCATCAGAGGGTATATTTTAAATATGTGAATCTTATAAAATATTTTAAGCATATTAAAAAGTGTAATAAAAATATCCAAGAGAAAAGAAGTAAAGCAGCCTCAGATTTTTAAAAAGTTATAGAAATTTTAAAATAATACTATTCATTAAGAAGTTTTATACATAATATTTTGTTATTTGTTCTTCATGGTTCTCAGAAAAATCAGCATAAGATACGAACTTACTTATATATTATTAAATCTATGTATATGTTCATGTAATATATGTATTTTGAAACAAACTAGAGTCAGACAATTTATAATCCCTGGCTTATAAATAGAAAACCTCTACCAAATGCTCAACAAACGTGTTCAATGCTACTGAATCTCTTCATGTTCTTTACAATGCATCTGTCACTTTCTTTATGTTAAACTATTTCTACTGAAAATTATAAATTTATATTTCTCTCTCTCTCCCTCCTCCATGTTAAGCTAGGGAATTGTTGCTGTTGATACAGAAATATTTTCCGGAAAATAAATTTAACAGAGTTTAAAGTTGCTACATCCCAAAGAGTTTGTAATGTGAGAATGGAGAGAAAAACTATTATATACTCTTAAGAGTTTTAAGTTTAGTAAGTTTCATGCTTGAAGTGAAAAATGAGGAAATAAGGTAATTCACCCAGAGATGCCTCATGTTCTTTCTTTGGCCTCTAGCACATTTCAAGAGCCCATAGATAATCTTACTTAAAACATCTTAGGTTGAAAGCAATATAATCTTCAAAGTAAAAAATAAGTAAAGAAAGAAAAAGCGGATTTATTGAAAAGACATTTCAGGGCCCTTGGGTGGCTCAGTCAGTTAAGCATCTGCCTTCAGCTCAGATCATGATCCCAGGGTCCTGGGATGGAGCCCCACATCCAGCTCCCTGCTCAGCGGGGAGTCTTCTTCTCCCTCTCCCTCTACGCCTCCCCCCTGCTTGTGCTCTCTCTCTTTCTCTCAAATAAATAAATAAAATATTTTAAAAAAAGAAAAGACACTTCATAGAATCCAAAGAAATGATTTTTAAAAATCCCCAGGAAGACAGAATCTTCCTAATTCCACCATTAAATAATTTAACTTTCAAATACCAGTCTCTATATCTTCAGTTCACATTTGTAAAAGAGAATCTGATTGATCCAGCTGGATCTTCATCCTTCCTCCACTGCGACCAGAAAGGTAAGGCAGCAGAGCTGGGAGAATGCTTGACAAATGCCTGGTGCATGGGAATGTGGGGTATGAGTTGGGGGCAGTTCTCATGGGAAAGACTGCTACAAGATCCAAGTTGTCCCAAACCTTTCAGAAAGACTATATACAGATTGTCGTTCATTCAATTTCACAGCAATATTCAATAAACACCTGCTGTTTTCTTTTCTACATGGGGGTGGTGGTACCCTTGCACTTTCCCTAATTTTGACACAAATGACTGATTGATCTTGAGCAACTGACATCAAAGCCTTCCGAAGGCATCCAGATGCATCGATGTCTTTATGGCTAGTAACCATCCTGAAAGTAGCCACCTGGATTCTTAGACATTTGCCCACTTGTAGAAAGACAAAAACACAAGTATCAATCTGCAACAAGCCATTCTGTGACAAGTCATTATGTCATGGGATACCTAAATGATAGCCAGTTTTGTTCGGTGACAAGACTTCCTCAATATCCTGACCCCTTCTTTACTAGATCCAGATTCATATCAAACTCAAGTCTTGCACAGACCCTAGCCCTACATTGGGCATGTGACAGGCCTTAAGCACACACTTCCTTATTGATTGACTTGATTGCTTTATTACTTCTAGCAATTAATTTAATCAGGACTTACAAATGGTCCTCGAGTTAGAATTAGATTTTCAGTGACAGAAAATTATCACAAATGCCATAGATCTCACTCCCAGCACTAACAAATTATTCAAGATCGTGCAGATAGGATTGCGAGGATTGTTACCCCTGCAAACTTTCTCCAATGTCTATTTCTCCAAGGTCTTTACTGCCTTCACAGAAGACTCTTCAAGACTAGCATTTTTTACTTAGTGTTCTTTAACTTGTTGCTTTTCCCTGTTTCTTTGTAGCTGAGATTTCAGAGGCCTCTTTTTTTTCTCCCCGAGATTCTGATTTTTCAGGCAAGAAGTTGGGTAGACTAGCCACTTCTTCTCATTAGTGCAGTAACCAATATCTGGATGCCAGATCATTTCAGTACCATCTGGAAATAGTCATGTGCAAAGTTAAGTGATGTGAGAATGAATCATTGTGCATTTTAAAAAAATAGGATAAAAGTCAATAAATGCCCCAGGGATTCTTTACATACTAAATTAGAAATTATGACTGGGTAAATTCTAGTAGTCTACTTGATTTTTCTTCTGAGTTATTGGTAGAGATTTAATTACAATTTAAAAAATGCAGGCTGCGTGCTTCTAAAGGGAATTTCCTCTGGATAAGGGAAAACAATTCCCAATGCTTAGGTCATTGTCTAATAGAGAAGGATAGTTTATTTTTGGAGTGCAACTAAATGAATATACTGGTGTGAAGGATGAAGAGTAATGTTTGGTTGTAATTGCTGCTTGTGTGATATATGTAGCCACCCAGAGAGAAATCAGCCTCGTTATTCTCCAGTGATGAGGCTTGCAGAAGAGGGTGCTTTCTTACTGGTTTGTCTTCGCTGAGCAATGTAATTTTGGTTAGGATAGTCATGTTTCATTTAGTTCAGCTATCTTATATGTGGCAGACACACCTAGAGGGACCCCCCTTTCCCCCTGAGCTATGCCACCCTGATGTAATTCCCTTTACCTAAGTGCCGGCAAAACCTGTAACTTGTTTTTAACCATGAAACATGGCAAAGGTGGAGGGATTTTGCATATGTAATAAAGATACCTGCTTGATTTAATTGTATTTTAAAACTTTGTTTGTTTGTTTGTTTGTTTGTTTGTTTGTTTGTTTGTTTGTTTTTAGGGCAGTTTTAGGTTCACAGCAAAATTGAGAGGAAGGTACAGGGATTTTTCCATATGCCCCTTGCCCCTACACATGCATCACCTCTCCCATCGTCAACATCCTCCACCAGAGTGGGACATTTGCTACAACTGATAAACCTATATTGACACATCATAATCATCCACGTCCATAACTCACCTTACAGTTTGCTCTTGATGTTTAGCATTCTATGGGTTTGGGCAAATGTATAATGATATGTATCTGCCATTACAGTGAACCTGGAGACTTGAATCAACAAAGACTCCTCCTGGCTTTGAAGAAGCAAGCCACCACGGGTTCTGTAGCTGTAGGGAACTGAAATCTACCAATATCCACACAAGCTTTGAAGGGGCCTCTAAGCATCAGATAACACCCCAGTACTGGCCAATATCTTGACTACAGTCTTGTGAAACCCTGAACAGGGGACCCAGGTAAACTGGGCCCAGATTCCTGACCCGTGAAAACTGTGAGGTAACAAACATGTGTTGTTTGAGTTACCACATTCGTGGTTATTTGTTACTCGGCAATTGAAAACAAATGCACTATAACAATATCTAAAAATTATTCCATGGAAAGGACAAAAAGATATTCATTTGTTGGGATTTAGAATGACTGAATTGAAGCATCTTAAGAAAGTCTATATATGGCTTATATATTGACTGTAGAGTAGGTGGTGACATATTTCCATTTCTTTCTAAGTAAAAGTCTGTGATTAAGCTCATGTCTCTGAATTTTTAGATTCTCTTGCCAAGCCCCACACTGAGTATTTTCCCAAACTGTCTGTCCTAGAATGTCTGTTTCTTGTTTCACAGAGGACTTAGTAATAAGACCATTCTAATTTTGCTTAGGGTATGGTCTTTATAGTCTTTATCAGCTGATTCTGAGGAAGGATTTGCTTCCTGTTAATATGCCCTGGAAAATGCTGACTGCTGACTTTATAAATTAACCCAAGAATGGTGGTACAATGCTATAATTATATGGTACTAATTAGAATGCTTTCAATCAGATTTGCTTTGGAGACTATGCTTTCTTGGTCTAATTCTTTTCTGCCACAATTGGGATCTGTTGTTTACAATAGAAGGAGGACATTCTCTTTGTAGGAAGAGTAACTTATTGTGTGGGTTGAAGCTATAAATAAATATTTCACACATGTGAAAGCATGACCCTTCCTGTGTGACTTTGTTAGAACCTCTGGCCACAGTAGCTCAGGGAGATTATGGCCTAATTATTTTATTCCTAATACTACTTCAACAAATATAGCTTTATTAATGAATAAATGGTGAGTTATTTAATGAATTAGAGAAAGAAGTTAAGACATGAGCTGAGTAGGACAACCAGATTTTTTTGTGCTCATGAAAATGTGGATAAACAGTTCAAGACCCTCTCAAGTACTTACAGTAATAATGAAAAGTTATTTGAAACTCCGTACTTGGACATTTTGTTCATCCGGTTTTATGTGACTCCCTGAAATTTTTTCCATTCACCATTTCTTCGGCTTCATGATTTATTAGCGTTGGCTTGGATTTTCAACTATGAGGTCTTCAACGTTCAAGGAAAGAAATCTTTTCTTAGGAAAGATACTTCACAACTGCTTTTTCCTAAAGAGATACATTCAGATGTAAAACATTGTTTTCCAGAAATGTTTCCAAATGGTACAGTTGCTTCTATTTTTTTCACATCTAAAATAGATGCAAAATAAGCATAAAATCTACGTGTAAAGGTACTCTCTTATTCCACCAAAACAAATGCTAGTCATGTATCGTAATGGAAGTAGCGCCCTCTAGTGGATAGCATTGCAATAATATTAACTAATTTTTTTCATATAAATTTTCATTGAAATGGAAGTCACGTAATTATATTAAAGTGTGTATTTCAGTGTACTCACAATGTTGTGTAACCACAATCTATTTTTAGTTTCAAAACCTTTAAGTCGCCTCAGAAAACATCCCATAACTAGTAAGTAATCATTCCCTATTCTGCCTTCAGCATCCTCTAGTGAGTTCTAACCTGCTTTCTGTCTGTGTGGATTTGCTTATTCTGCATATGTCACATAAAAGAAATAATACAATACCTTTTATTCTGGCATCTTTCATTTAGCATGATGCTATTGAGGTCAATTCAAGTTGTAGTATGTATTAGTACTTCATTTCTTTTTATTGTTGAATAATATTTCATTGTATGTATACTCCACAGTTTATCTCTTCATCCAATGATGGGCATTTGGGGTGTTTCAACCTTTTTGCTGTTATGAGTAATGTTGTTATAAACATTTGTGTACAAATTTCTGTGTGTGTATGTTTTGTCATTTTTCTTGGGTGTGTACCTATGAGTGGAATTGCTGGGTTGTATGGTAATTCTGTGTTTAACTTTTTGAGGAACCATTGAAAAAGGCCAACCAAGACACATAAGAATATGGCTTCCTAAATTATTGGTTGGTATTACAAGAGAATGCTTTTTAGTATTGGAAAATAATGGCAATAGTTATAAACCCACTCATAGTTCCTTTTAATAATGCAATCTTTTATAGGAAGCCTTGCTAGAATTGAGTATGGGGTGATAATTCCTTTTACCCCCTAAAGATTGGCTTCAATAACATACTATAAGATTTATCAATTAAAAATGTGTGATGTATTTATGTAGAAAAAACAGACAAAAATGAATAAAGATGAATTTTGAATGATAGAATCAATAAACTTGATTAAACATATATGAAACATGGCAATAACAACTGAATAATACACTTTATTTTCAACTACATGNATGAATAAAGATGAATTTTGAATGATAGAATCAATAAACTTGATCTATTAAACATATATGAAACATGGCAATAACAACTGAATAATACACTTTATTTTCAACTACATGTGAAACTTACATTTGCTAGCTGCTGAACTACAAAGTAACCCCTTCCCAAAGTTCAATTAAAATTATGCAGAGTATATTATCTGAACAAAGGGAAAATAAATTAGAAGTCAAAACAAACCTATCTGAAAAATTCCTCGAATATTTGGAAATTAAGCAGTACTCTTCTAAATTTGTAATAAAATAAGAAATCGCAATAGAAATTAGAAAACAATTTTAGGGGCGGGGCGCCTAGGTGGCTCAGCGGGTTAAAGCCTCTGCCTTCGGCTCAGGTCATGATATCAGGGTCCTCGGATCGAGCCCCGCATCGGGCTCCCTGCTCGGTGGGGAGCCTGCTTCCTCCTCTCTGCCTGGTTCTCTGCCTACTTGTAATCTCTCTCTTTTTCAAATAAATAAATTTAAGAAAAAAAAAAGAAAACAATTTTAACTGAATGGTAACAAAATAAAATATAACAAAATTTGTGGAATGTTATTAATGCTATGCTTAGAGAGAAATTTATAGCCTAGCCTAAGGCATTTACTAAGAAAAGAATAAAGGATGAAATTTTTTTTAATAATTTACAGAATAATAGTAAATTAGAACCAATGAAATAGAAGTAAGGAAATGATAAATATAAAAGCAATCAAAATTAATAATGAAATAAAAAAGGACATACTGTAGAGAAGATTAAAAAAGCCAAAAGTTGATTCTTAATATATTATAATTAATACAATGTAATATAATATTAATATAATTAATATCAGAAGAAAGTGTCTTTATTACAGATCCTACAGAGTTTTAAAAGATAATATTAAGTTTTAAGTAACTTTATGTGAATAAAGTTGAAATCTTACTTGAAATGTTAAATCATTAGAAAAAAATAGTTTTATGGCAACTGAAACCAGAAGAAACAGCAAAGTTAAATGACCCTCTATTAAAGAAAATAAATACATGATTAAAAAATTGAACATAAAAAGCAAATCAGGCTCAGAAGACTTCATAAGTCATCCAAATATTAAGGACAAATTAACACCTATCTTATTTAATCTCCAACAGAGAACAAAAAAGGAGAAAACCTTTCCCAACTTGTTTTGAGAGCATCTCATAACCTTATGATCTAAACCTAACAGGCACATTAAAAGAAAGAAATATTGTGAGCCAAGCTGTTTCACAGATGTAGATGTGAGAATCTGAAACAAAATATCAAAGAGCTAAATATTACAACATATGAAATTGATAATGTAAATGACCAAATTGGATTCAATTCCAGGAGAATAATTAGGATTAACATTCTAAAAGCAATCAATACCATTTACCATAACACCAAAGTAAAGAGTAATAACAGTAATATGATTATCTAAATAAGGTACAATAAAAATTTAATAAAGTTCAGTGTGCACTAATGATTTTGAAAACTCTTAGATTAGGAATTGCAGTGATTCTCTTTAGGTTGATAATGGTTATCTATTTTAAAAACCTATACCAAACAACATACTTAATCATAATAGGATTGAAAAGAGCAGAAATCAATGAATAGAAAACTGAAAAACTGTAGAGAAAAATCAATAAACCAAAAGTTGGCATTTTGATACATTAATAAAATTGAAGAGTCCTCAGATAAGCTAATCAAGAAAAAGATAAATTACAAATTTTCAGTACCAGAAGGGAAAAAAGGGACATAACTAGTGATGTCACAGATATTGAAAGCATAATAATGGAGTGACATGAATCATTTATGCAGTAAATTCAATAACTTGGATAAACAAATTTTTTAGAAAAATGTAACTTACCAAAACAAAAAAATCATAATAGCCCTATATTTATTAGAGGAACAACTATCTTTAATGAAAAAGTTCCCCACAAAGAAGACTCAAGTTCCATATAGCTTTACTAATGAATTCTATCAATATATAAGGGAGAAATAACTCCACTCTTACAGAAATTCTTTCAGGAATGGACAATTTCCTTTTTTTTTTTTTGAGATTTTTATTTATTTACTTATTTGACAGAGGGAGAGAGAGAGATCACAAGTAGGCAGAGAGGCAGGCAGAGGGCGGGGGGAGTAGACTCCCTGCTGAGCAGAGAGCCCAATGTGGGGCTCCATCCCAGGACCCTGAGATCATGACCTGAGCCAAAGGCGGAGGCTTAACCCACTGAGCCACCCAGGCACCCCAGGATTGGACAATTTCTAACTTGTTTTATGAATCCAGCATTATCCTGATACCAAAAGCTGACAAATTATCCAGAAAAAACACTGAAAGTAGGAAAGAGACAGTAAGAAACATGGGAGAAAGATTTAGAAATTTCAACATATAAACCTCAGGAGTTCCAGATGGAGAAAATAGAATAGAGGATGAGGAAATATTTGTTTGCTGAAAGCTGAGAATTTTCATGACATTTTCTGAATTGTAGATATTAATAAATATGTCAATCCTCAAATTACATTAGCATACATTATGAGGCATATTAAAAATAATTTCCTAATTAGACTCAAAAAACTAAAAAAACACCAGAATAATTATAATCTAAATTATTCCATTAAAAATCTGGGGGCTCCTTGGTGGCGGAATTGGTGAAGCATCTGCCTCATGATTTTGGCTCAGGTCATGATCTCATGGGCTGTGAGTTTGAGCCCCACATCAGGCTCTGCACTCAGTGGGAAGCCTGCTTCTCCCTCTCCCACTCCCCCTGCTTGTATTCCCTTTCTCGCTCTCTCTGTCAAGTAAATAAATAAAATCTTTTAAAAAAATTAAGAACAATCACTTCTTAAAAAACAAAACAAACAAAAAAACAAGAGAAAAGGGAAGAAGGGAGAGAGGGAGGAAGACGTGTAGCTTCTGAGCCAGTCAGTACCGATGTGGGAGAGAGAATAAACATAACAAAATTAATGTGAAAGAGGACAAAAAGGGAAGGAAGAAAAAAGAAAAACTTGACAAATAAAAAGCACAGAATAAGGTAATAAAAATAAAACCAAATATATCGTGTATAAAATAAATGCAAGTAGATTAAGATAGGCTATTAACCGAAAATGTTAGGTTTCTTTAAATCTATGTATATTCTTTTAAAAGTATATACCAAAAGATAAGAGCACAGAGATCTTTAAAAATAAAGAGATGGGAAAACAAGATCTCTGTGAAATATTAGCAAAAGGAATGGTCAGTGTAGCTTCTTACTATCAAATTAAATAAGGACAGATATATCTAATTTCACTGCCATTGTACTGCTCAGGAGTAATCAATCATTCCTCACTGCCAACAGAATAAATCTCAGGCTCTTTAGCATGACATTCAAGGTTCTTCGCCTCTGGCTATACCTTTCTTTTGGACAGTTAATTTCATCTTTGATCTCATGGCTCCTATCACAAGGTTAATGTGTAGTAGACACTCAAATATTTATTTAATTTAGATGACAGAAAAAAATTACCGATGCATTCTAACATTTACTTGCATAATGTCTTCTTCACCTTTTTCCTAAGTATTTTTTTTTAAAAAGAAGAGAGGAGAAACATGTTTGCATNTACCGATGCAATCATTCTAACATTTACTTGCATAATGCCTTCTTCACCTTTTTCCTAAGTATTTTTTTTTAAAAAGAAGAGAGGAGAAACATGTTTGCATTGCTCATCTAACATGTTGACAACTAAGCAAAATTTCTTTTCCTATGTCTTCTCCTTCCCCCTTCCTTCACTATTGCTGTAGATATTAACAGCAAGACCTCTTTCTAAGTTAATTTATAAAGCATCCCTTCCCATTTTTATACTCTCCTCCCTCCCTCTGCTTCCCCCAGTTGTTCTTCCCTCTTTCCCTCTCCTCTGCCTTTTCATCCCCCCCCCTTCTTATTTTCTCCCCTCTTCTCATCGTAGATCTATCTGTATTATACAGAACTCAGGAGAACAGGTGATTATGAGAGGTGCCCCAGAATAGAGAAGTAGAGCCTGAAAGTCTTTCCTGTTTAGATATGTGACTTAATAATGGCAAACTGAATGTACGTTTTATGTGGACTATCTCCCATTGGTCCAGATTAATGGTTTTTACCCCACAGGGCATGTAAGATTCACCTAAAAGAGTATTTTATGAGTCCACACTGTTTCCTAAACCACCTGTATATTCATCTCGCCCAGTATGCATTAGGAATAATTGGGGTGCATGTTGCGTGGGTGTAGAATTTGAAAAAGCTCTCAAAAACAGTACTGATGGAATTCCCTTTTGCCAGCTAGTCTTAGAAGAGAACCACTGATATATCAATAGATCAATGTCAATTCTTTGCACTACAAGATAAACACATCAAAAGCTACCATATTAGAAGACTTACTTTATACGCAATGAATGAGATAATGAAATTCTGAAATGGGAAAGGGGAATTCTCTGTAGGATATTTTTTTTTCCTATTAGGCATAGAGACCCTCATTTATTGGCTTTCAACCCTTAGTATGAATCGGCATCAATGGCAAGCCTTAAAAAAATGTTAGATGCTTAACTCTCAATCCCAGAAATATGAGTTCAATTGGTCTGGTCTTGGTCCACGCACTGGCATCTTTTAAAAAGCTGCTCAGGTAATTCTAATATGCAATCAGAATTGAGAAACATCTCCCAAACTGCTCATAATTAAGTAGAAAAATCGAAATCTGTGGTTTTGTTAATATGGTATGAAGAGCTGCAATCTAAGCTCCCTTAGAATTTTTGCCAAGGAAATTGCAGAAATGAATATAATGATACTCTATGGATTTTTTATAGTGACAAATTTTCAGGGGTTTAAATTGTCTGCAGAATGTAATTAATAAAAGATTAGGTGAACAGAAAAACAACAACAACAACAACAAGAAAATTATCCCGAATGAAAAACAAGAGCCAAAGGAAGTAATGGAAAACATATGGGAAAGTAGATCAAAAATACATAGGGAAATGCTCCTGGGTGGCTCAGTCAGTTAAGCATCTGCCTTTGGCTCAGGTCCTGATTCCAGGGTCCTGGGATCAAGCCCCGTGGGCTCCCTGCTCAGCAGGAAACCTGCTTCTCCCTCTCCCTCTCCCTGCCGCTCTCCTGCTCGCTCTCTCTCTCTCTCTCTCTCTGGCAAATAAATAAAATCTTAAAAAAAAAAAGAGAGAGAGAGAGAATACACAGGGAAGAAACTAAACTGAAAAGGAAAACAAAACAAAAATTAGGTAGACGGGAAGGAGAAAGGACACACAACTGAAAATATTAGTCAATTTTTTTATTAATTTTTGTAACTTTCCAGTACTCTACCCAATACCATATCTAGAATTTTGGCCAATATTAAAACTAGATATCCAATACACTCTTCTTAACTGATTTCCATTCCATGAAAAAATTTAAAGATGAATTATTATATTTAATGTGTATTCTTTACATTTATATTTTTTCTGATAGATCCTTTTTACATGATAGAAATTTATCTTTAAATGGCATTTCAAAGATAGAAACAAAGACAGAACAATTAAATACAAAACAAAAGCAAAACCTTTATTCTTTTGGCTTGATTGTAATGTGGTTTACCGTTCTTTATGGTAATAGCATTTTCCTGCATGCATTTCACCAACACACTACAAGTCAATAGTTTTAGTATAAAGAACCTACATTTAATGTTGCTTGTGAAAGAAAAACAAAATGTTTTGCTGTAACTGGTAATATAATTTCACTTCCTGGCTTCGTGAGGGGAAAAAGAAACCAAAACAAAACTTGGGTCTCATTGTCATAACTGATACCGCTCTAATGCCATACAGGTCAATAAGAGTAAGATCTGTCTGGGTGAATGAACACTGGAAAAGACTGACGATTTACTGAATAAAAAGACTAGGTGGAAACATCTGGTCCAAGCAATGCCAAGAATATCAACTGATCTTTCCTTAAGCCTCTTTCGATGATAAGGCATTACTATTTGAAAGCAAATAAACGCTGGACTCAGTCTGAGATTTGTTTCACATTGAAATGTGTGCAAAGTTTACAGTACTAATAAAAAAGCAGAAAACCTACACTGCATCTTAGTCTTTGTTTCTTCTTTTGTGAAGTGCTGCAATTTAAAAGTGCTAGGAACAGAAACTAACAATAGTGACTGTGACATCAACCTGAAGATACTTTTAATTTCTCATTTTATGTACAAAAGGCTGAAAAATAAAATAAAATGAACTTTGTACAGTATTTATATTTTCTTAGAAAACTCTAACCATATAGTTTCAACAGATTTAAGCAGCTTGCAACATCTTCGTACAGTCGGGCTTTTTACCACAGAGTGTTCAATTAAGATTGGAAGAATAAAAAGCAAGAGGCTCTTCATTGTTTGCTGCAACCTATTGCTTAATGACATGAAGAACGAGGTCTTGGTCGAACAATTTGCTTCACTTTACCACTGACATATGGCTTCCCATATTAGACTTCTGAACAGTGGAAGGAATAAGATACAGCAGCATAGGCAAGATAAACATGCAGCAGTGACAGCTTCAAACTATAATGGAACCAATTACATCATATTACCTGTTGAAAGCTTGCAAACTATACTTACTGTGGTACATATTTGATGCAATAAATACTGTGCTTAAGTCATCATTTTTGTTTGCTCAAACATGCACCACTGGGTAAAATTACTATTTACAAAGCAGACTTTTATTGTTTAAATTGACATATACCATGTCAACCTCACCAAGAGCAGAAGATGGCTAAACAATACTGCAGGAAAAAGCAGAATCAACTTTATAAAGTGGTGGGGGGTGCTTTTTGGTCAATTCAGGTTCTTAAAAGGATTGAGAGGATATTTTTAGTTTATGCCAAAGGACACTTATCAAAAATGGTATAGTCATGCTGCTGGGACGCGGAGTGACTATGTAACGGTGTGGGTCGCTCTGTGTGTATACGTATATATGTACATACACGCACATATACATATATACATATATACATGTACATAGAATGGGTTATGCAAAAATAAAACAATTCTTCAACACTCGTGAATTCTATGGAACATTTACAGGCACATTAAAATTTTTCTGGATGAGAAACCTTAAAAACATGAATAGCTATTTAAGCACCTCAAAAATCTAAAAACATCCTGGAACAAGAAGTAAACTCTTTCCTTTTGTGATGTGTTCTTTTTTCCACGTGTGAACGAGAAGTGCAGCATGCGTCATTTAAAATACATCGTTATACAACAGAGAAACGCGGAATTCCCTACCTTTAGTCCCTCTCCCCAAACATAAACCCATTTACAAAAATAGTCACATATAAGAGTAAACAACCTGTGAATCAAAAGAAAAAAGGTGACAAATTCACAGCATACATCTTGTAAAAATATGGCAGGTGTGGCAGTTAAATCATAAACAGTGGTGACGATTACTATCATCAAGTGTCACGTGTTGAATTTACATAAAAATTTAACTTCCCTCCCCCCTCTAAAGTGGTTCCTATAGTCTGAGTAGCCATTACATCTCTGCTCTTCAGCAGTGTCAGCTGGTTGTGAAAACAGAAACCTCCTGTCAATGCTGTTTTTCTGGCTTATTGAGTCCCAGTGTGCTGCCCAGAGGTCTCTGTCTTGTTATAGGCACTGACCTTAAGTATACATTTGTAAAAACAGTCAGTTTGGCATAGACCTCCTGTGAGAGCCTTGTTGACACCAGTACATCACCATCACAGGCTGTAAACAATTGATCACAAAATGGAATTATTCTTTGTTCCTTTTTACTTTTTACTCTCCCTGATATCTTTCCCTTTGTCTTCCTTCTCTGATTTGTCTTTTTCAAATTTTTCTTTTTCTGGTTTGGTCACACTATCATAGGAAGGTGGAGAAGTGGTGGAAGGCGTCACATCGGTTTTCTCTGGAGTTGAATTCTCATTTAGTTTGTCAATGAGGATATCATCTTTGATAGGTGTTCCCTCACCTTCTTTGCCTTTGTCTTTCTTATAGATACACGAAACCTTTTTAACTTTCTGCTTCAAGAGGTAGCGTCTATAAGCCCTCTGGATTACGATAGCAGACACCTCCTCCTGTTTGCGTTTCAGAGTGGTTGTGATGGGCTCGTAGGAGACTTTGGAGGGGTTCGATGCCATGAATCGCTCCTCCATCTGTATTCGAAGGGCATCCATCTCTCCGCTCTCACCCAAAACACGCTTTGTAAAGGCAAATAAAATGTCGAGGCAGTGGATCCGGTCCCCACTGACCATGGGCAGGTCCATGGCGATGAGCTGGACTTTGTTGGGTTTGGCTATGAGAAGAGGAGGATCCAGGGCAGCTGCAAAATCCGACAGCTTGGCGAACTCTATAAACTGGGTGGCATCAGGATCAAACTTCTCCCAGACCTCATAGAACATCTCAAAGTCATCCTCACTCAGGGGCTCTGCACTTTCTTCAGTGGCAACACTGAAGTTCTCCAGGATGACAGCGATGTACATGTTCACCACAACCAGAAATGATATGATGATGTAACTCACAAAAAAGAAAATCCCAACGGATGGGTTCCCACAGTCTCCCTTAACTGAGCTTCCAGGGTGATCTTTTTCAGGGTCACAGTCTGGAGGTCCACTGTTGAGAATAGGTGCTAGCAATCCATCCCAGCCAGCAGAGGTGGTAATTTGGAACAGGCAGATCATGCTGTTGCCGAAGGTCTCAAAGTTGAACATGTCATCTATTCCAACCTCCCTCTTAACATAGGCAAAGTTGGACATTCCAAAGATGGCGTAGATGAACATGACCAGGAAGAGCAGGAGGCCGATGTTAAACAAGGCAGGAAGGGACATCATCAGAGCAAAGAGCAGCGTGCGGATCCCCTTGGCCCCCTTGATCAGACGCAAGATTCGACCAATCCTGGCGAGACGGATCACTCGGAACAGGGTAGGGGACACAAAGTATTTTTCTATCAGCTCAGCCAGAAACATACCTGTGGAAAATTAAGAAACAAAAACAAAAGCAGGGTTATATTTAATAGCAGTGAATGAAAATTTACATGGATTAGATGATCACTAGTTTTACAAAATGTGGACATAGGAATTAGGTATACACACACACACACACACACACACACACACACACACACACACACACACACACCCTAGGATTTGTTTAGCAAAATGAAACTGATATGTTTGGTGTTACAACATTAACCCCTTTATGCTAACTGAGGGTTCAATGGTCATTTTTCCTAGTTCAAGAAAAGCATCTAAAAAAAGAAAGAAAGAAAGTAAAAAAAAAAAAGAAAAGCATCTATTGAAAGATTCAACCACTGAAGGCCTAAAGATGTCACAAAGTATAGGGCAGCCAAGCAAAGGAGTGGATTTGCAGTTCTAAAATACCGGTTCTAGTATTGGCATAAGAACTAATAGACAAGGCTTGTGATTTTTGGATTGGAATATGGGAGTTCTTATCCTGAGACCGTTGTGATCCATTTTATTCGGAAGGTGGCAAGAATGATGGACAGGAGAGAATCCAGGCTTTGGAGACAGACATACTTGTGACTGAATCCTATCTCTCTCTTTTTTTTTTTTTCATCACTAAATGGTGATAGTATCTACTTTTGTTGTTGTTTTTGTTAAACTTAGCACTTGCTGAGCCTGTTCTTTGTCCTAGGCATGCTACTAAGTGCGTCTACTTACATAATCTCATTTAATTCTCACAACAACACTTTACAGAACTATTCCCTGGAAAGCCGGTGTTTGGAGGTAACTTGCCATAGGTCACAGAGCTGGTAAGTAGTGAAAATACGGAAGCTCCAGGCCAGATCTATATGACTCCCAAGTCTCATCCCTTAATCACTGTATGACCACCTCATAGCACTCTTGTGAGGATCAAACAGAATGGTATATTATTTCAAGTGTTCTAGTCCACCAGAAAAAGCAGTATAAATAGTAGAATACTATTTTTTCCCCTCTGTGTATGCTTCTTTTCTCAAATAGGCAGAACCTTGTCTTAAATCTCTTATATTTACTGCCAGCACCTCATTTAATGACCTATACCTAATCACTTAAAATGTATTAATGATAATGAGTCTGTTCTAGTTTTTTGAATAAAATGTTTACTTCTGGAGAAAGAATATTACAAGCCATAGAAACTATCTGAATCCAAAGATAAGATGAAGCTTATATGTGTGTCAATATATGTAAACACACACACGAACTATTCCAATTATCAATAGCATATTTATGGACTATTTGATCACTTCTAATCATTTTTGTGTGTGTATGTGTGGGAATTACTTATTCAAAGGAGTACTTGTCTATACCACAGGAGCGTGAGTGACTAAAGGAGTGTTATGACAAATTGCAGATATTGTCTTCTGAAATGAGACAAGATGATAAATGAAAGCTGAAAAATACAAAATCTTTTTTTTTTACACATCATTTCATGCACAAGCATGCAGCAAGACAAATGACAAACTGAGGAATGGACTATTAGACTTTTATCTGAAATCTTGGGATGAATGAGAAAGATTAGTAAGAAAGAAACACTTTAAAAGTTTTAAACAAATTTTCACTACTAACTTCCCTAAGTAAAAGCATCTCTTCTTACCTACGATAGAGAGAATGACCACCACAAAATCAAAAATATTCCATCCGATGGTGAAATAGTAGTAACGAAGAGAGATTAGTTTCAGCACACACTCTCCGGTGAACAGAACAATAAACACCAGATTAATCCAGTACAGAATGTTAGTCATCTCCTGACTCTGGTCATCAGTTTCCACCATCATGGTGACCATGTTGAGGCAGATGAGGATCATGATGCTGATATCAAAGACTTGTTTGGTTACAAAATCAAAGACCATTCCTTGGAATTTGTTCTGGAACAAGGAACATGCAAAATTCACTTAGAAACATAAAAAAATCAAATTTGACTTATTCTGCTTTTAATATAGCATTAGGAAATTGTAACTTTTATAAGAACACATCATGTTTATCCAATACTTGGAAGAATATTTTGTATATTGGCATATGCAACTTTTTCAAATGTGTTTTTTATACTGTTCATGATATCAGATTTTATAAACTGACTTTAAGAACCATTTATTGTGTTCTCAATACTCATAACATCATCATGTGTATGGTAGTCAGCCAATATTTGCCACTATAACAAATCTTTGTTATCCCAGGTATTAGAGGTGGGTATCAGAAGTAAACTTCAAAGAACTAATAAATACTTCTCCAGCTTTTTCTCTCATGTTTATTTTTTTCTAGTTTCTGTTTTAATCACCTTTCCCCAAAGCCGGAGCACTTTAAATTTCATCTGGGAAGATGTTTTCAAAAATTATAGTTCAAGAAAAAGGACATAGGTGGAATACCTGGTGGAATCCAATTAAGGTCTATATTTTATTTAAATGGTATTGTACCACAGTTAATTTCTTAGCTTTGATTACTGATTTATGGTTATGCCAGATTTTGCAATAAGAAAAAGCTTGGTGAAATTATATGGGGGTAACTCTTCTGTAAGAATATAATAATCTTTTAAAAAGTTATAGTCCACAATCAGATGTTGAAGCTTTGCCCTATTCAGTTTGGAACTTACTTCTAAGGACTAATTGGCTTTATGTCTTGTTTATGAAATTAAGTCACACCTTACCAGTTCTGCTCATTTGGACCCTATTTTGTACCATTTTGCCTATACTTGCTTGGTATTTCAGACTTCCTAGGGCTTAAGACTTGACTTAACTTCGACTAGCCTGTCCTCTACTTTCTTAACTAGAAACACTGATGATCTGTTACCTATATACTTCATAGGCTGCTTTCCCAGATCCTGATATGTTTATCCATCTGGATTCTCTATACTAGTGTTCTGACCTCTCTCGGTTGGGAGACATCCATTACTCCCTAGGGAAGTTCTTGGACATCAAACACCACCTGCTTGTTGAATTTTTCTCTTTTCTCTGAGTAGATATCTGGCTTGCTGGAGTGGACTTCTATCGCTTCAGCTGAGTCTGTCCTTCAAGAGTTTTCTTCAACCTGATAAATGTGTCTAATTCCAGTTCCAATCCCTTCCTTTTTAGTTCTTATTTACCATAGCTTACCTTTCCAAGTCTGGCTATATTTCTTTTATTTTTACCCTTCTGATATTTCATATCCCTCTTAATAAAATTTTCATATTGTACTGTATCATTTTCTCTTGTCTCACACTAAAAAAGACTTCCCTCACTCCTTCTCTGGTGACTTTAAATTCAATTTTAACTTTTAAGAACTCTGTGTCCTCAAAAACTCTATGTTTACATTTGTCATAAAATTGATGACACTGTATTGCAAGTGGTTTACTCTTTATTTGATTTTAGTTTTTTCTTCTAGTGTTTGAAGGCTCTGCAAGGACAGAGCAGTGTCATTTTTCTCATATATATAGCACACAGGGTGTAGTATGTTCAAAATTGCTTAAAATGAGATGTTTTTTATCAATAAAAAGTTCCTTAGATTTTTCTGCCCATGTAATTTTCCAATGGGTTACATGGATCTATAACTCCAATCCCCAGTCACTAATCACTATCTCCAATTTAAACCCCAAGATGTAGTATATGCTGGAGGAAGCTATGTAACCCTGGCAGCCTTATTCACCAAAGATTTATCTTCTCTCACTTCATCTTGGCCCTTGACGATGAGGAGGAATCCTTTATCCCTCACTTGCTCCAGGATAGGTCCAAACTTCTCAAAAATATTCTATTCTTCTGTCTTCTGTTCTTTTTTGAAAGCATCAAAATCAGTGTAAAGAAATTCTTCTTTTTGCATTCATATTATCTTGACTTTTCACATATGTCTTTTTATATATTACTCCATATTTATTAGAGGACTCAGTCCCTCTTACCTCTAAATCTAACCTAGACCATTCTATTCTTGAGCCACACACTATGTGTGACTTTATTCTACATTCCCTCTCTTCACATTCTTCTTCTCCAGAATTCCTGCTTTGCTTCAAACCTAAACCTTTCTCCAAATCTTAAGAAACTTTATTTTACTACTTCTAGATATTCATTCTTCACCCATCTCCTTTTTGATGCCAGATTCTGCAAGCTAGCATCTCTAATTTTTTTCTCCATGCATGTCCCTTCTTTGTATCCTGCATGACACTAGTCATCCAGTGTATATGTGTGGCAGAAACTTTTAAGTTCTCTTTCTTGGGTCCTTCTTTGTCTCCCATATTCAATTAATAGACAAACTTTTTAATTTCACTCCAGTGACAGCTCACAAATCCATCCACTCTAATTCATCTCTACACCACTCTGGTTCAGGCTATCTCTCATCTTTGAAACAGCTCCAAAATAAAGCTACAAAGCATACACATTGCCCCTATCAGTACTGGTTGAGTGATCTTTACAAAACTGAAAATGATCAGGTCCCCTTCAATGGTTTCCCATTGCTCTAAGGATAGAGACAACTTTTGAACATGGCCTACAAAGTTCTGAAAAATCTGGCTCATCCTAACCTCTTCATTCTCAACTTATCTCAATGAGCCCTCGCTCTGTACTCCAGCCCCACTGGCCTTCCTACCTCAGGGCCTTCATGTAAGCACTGCCCTTCTCCTAAAGGGCTCTTCTTCTCCTGATAACAGTTTCCTGTAACAACCAAGCAGCTATTGGCAAATATACAATTGGAATAGCCACAAAAATTCATGAAGAGAATGATGTTATCAGATTTAGAAGCAAGATGCCAGGAGGAAAAAATATGAAATATTTTTAAAACCAGAAAAAAATAAAACCTGCGACTTGTTTCATTAATGATTCCATGTAATCACCAGAGCTGGACAGGAAATGGGGCATTATCTGAAATGTACTGATTATTTCAACTGCTCCCCACCAAACTCTGTGAATATTCAATATTTCTACACAGTGTATGTATGCATATCTTTTCTTCTCTACATTAGTAGAAGCTCCTCAATGACATCAATCATATGTAATGCTATTGGCATGTAAATATGAAATTTTAAATTTACACATATTACATATTTATATATAATGCCGACATTATATATTTTGTGTATATGATATATATCACATATACTTAGGTTAAGATAAAATTTTGTTTTGCAAATTCATAAAAGTACTAGTATCTGGCAATTTGGACTGTGCAAGTGATAAATAGCAGATCTTTCTGGGAATGAAAGCATGTTATTCTTACAGCAGGTCGAGGTATGGGTTTTTGTGGTTTCTTTGAACCCAGTTTTTTCATTGCATTGTAGTATTTCTTCTGTTCTTCTGTCATAAAAATGTCTTGACCTCCAAAGTAAAGACACAAAAACAAAACTTGTTAAAATCATGTTCTTTGCTAGCTATAAAATCCACTTCAGTAGTTGTGTGAAAATTGGCTTCCACATGCTATTCTAGTGTTGCCAATCTTTGTATTTACAGAGATAGATGCATGTATTCAACCTATAAATTATTTTATATTAATCAGTCATATTTCTATACTGAAAATAGCAATACATGCTATCTTAAATACTACAATTGATTAAATATCTCAAAATAATTTCAGAATTTTATTTTTCTTCTTTTAGCTGATTGCATTTTAGAGCCAAAAAGAACCAGTGTGAGATGTTTAGTTAACATTTTAGAACAAAGATAAAGTTTTAGTATACTTATCTTTTTTTTCTGTTGGTTGAAGTTATCTATGATGACACCAATGAAAAGATTCAGGGTAAAGAATGAACCAAAAATAATAAAGATGACAAAATAAAGGTACATGTACAGATTGTCTTCATACTTGGGTTGTAATTCTACCTATAAAATATTAAGGAATGATAACTATTAGAACTACTACTTGTTTTATAAAAAAAAGACATCAGCTAATTTTCAATTCTTAAAGCATGTCTCAATTGTTGGGAATGGAAAAAAAAGATCAAACATTAAACAGACTTTATGAAACATCAAATCTAACATGCTTATTGAAGAGTCCTGCAAGACCATTCACTGACTTGACAAAATGAAACAACTCACAGAAAAGTCTAGATAATTAAAATTAATTTCACCACCGAATAAATTTCTAGATTATGAATACACTTTCTCTTACAGGCAAAGTCTTCCAGCAAGGCATGCAAAGTGAGGATTTCCCCTGCCTGCAGAAGAGATGTTTGAGTTACACTATTTTATGTTAAAACCTTTAAGATTCATTCTCTCTGATTTGGTTTTTTAATTTGTAAAATGGAAATAACAGAACCTTAACCTCATAGGGTAGTTGAGAAGGTTAAATATATTAATATATGAAAACTGCTTAAAGAAACAGTGCCTGGCCTATAGTAATAACTATAGTAATAGCTGCAAAGGTTTGATTTCTATTACACATTTCTTTTCATAGGCTAGAAATATTATTGTTTGTGTGGATATGGGTACATCTGTAGGATTATTCCCTTCTGAAAATAAGTCTATAGATTCATCCTATTTAGTAGGCTTTAGGCACAGTTTCTGTAACAATGATGCCTCGTCTTGTCCAACACACTTGTGGTGAAAAAAAGAGTGACAGTTGGTGTGAGCTTTGGTTGTAATCTATATCCCAGATCTCACAGGATATTGTTCTAACCAATTCAGTTAAATAGTCACAGGTGGTAATGGATACAGGTAATGACTCATTGTGTCAGGAAATCAATTTAGAGGGTAATGGCCAACATGATACGTTTTTCTAATGAAATAGAGTAAAATGGAAAATGTTAAGAAATATTATAAAAGTACCCATTCTTTGATTAGACTTTTATTTGATTTTTATGTTTATACAGTGGGCAGTGATATAAAGTATTTTTAAACATTTTAAAACTAAATACAATACATACAGAAAAGTACACAGCACGTTAAGTGTAAAATGTAGTAACAAATTGTTATAAAGTGAATCTCACAGTGCAGGACCCTCAGAAACCCTTGCTGTATCCTTCCCAAATATAAACTCTATAATCCCTGCTAGAGGCGATCATTATCCTGAATTTTATAGTAATTCTTTCCTTGCTTTTTCTTTAGAGTTAATAGGTAAGTATGCATTCTTGGACAGTAAGATTAGTTTTGTCTGTATTTTGTCTAGTGGATACATATGTTATAACTTACATTTTTAGATTCATCTATATTGCTATGTATACTATATTCATATATCATTTCATCACTGTATAACATTCAATTATTTGTCCATTTCTATTACTTTTGAATTTTGTTTCCAGTTTTTTGCTAGTTTAAAAAGTTATGTTCATTCTTGTACATAGATTCTGCTATTCGTGTGCACAAGTTTCTGTAGGATATATTGCTAAAAATGAAATTGCAGGGTTAAAGAATATCTTCAATTTTATTGAATAATGTAATAATGCCCAACTTTTTAGAAGAAATATTTATCCATTTTGTCGGGTCAGTATTGCGTAAGAGTTCTTATTGCCCTTTATCCTCGACAATACTTGGTATTGTCATAATTTTTAATATTGCCAATGAAGTAAATGTACAGTTAATGTCACGTTGTGGTTTAAATTTGCCTTTCTCTGATAACTACTGAAAGTAAGAGCAAGCAACTTTTCATAATTTTAGTGTCCACTTGGGATTTCATCATTTGTAAAGTGCTTGAATGCTGAGAAGTTATGTAGCAGACACTGTCTGCTAAGTTACTAAGGAAGGAACCAAAAGAAAGTTGCTTATCAGGTTGCTACTAAGGAAGGTAGAGAGAACTCTAAATGAATTAGTCAAAAGAGGTAGGGAACTACTGTAAAAGAAAGTGGTTATGAGCCCACTGTTTGTGGTCAGAGTTAAAAAAACATGTACTACCACTTACCACATTGAGCCGCTTTGCTTCAATAGTAAAATGGAGTTAATATCAACCACACAATAAACATTGTTATTTAAGATTAAATGGGATGGTGTAGGAAAGCCCTTAGCAGAGTGAGTAGTAACAAGTAGTAAATTATTAGTATTATTTAAAAAAAAACCCATGACTGGGATTCCTGATAGTACTCAGAGAGAACTCTTAGTTCTCATGTTTGCTCTCTCTCTTTTTTTTAATAAGGTAAGAAAAAGAAAACAAAAACATAGCCCAAAACTTAGGAATTCTTTCTCAGCTACCACCTAGTTATTGGTGCTAGGAAAATAACATTTTGAATTTAATCTCTATGTTCTGGCCATATACCAGAAACCAATCTCTTTTTTTCAAAATGTGATCTCCTCCCTCATTGTTAAATAGTGAAAAATTAATGAAAATTGTACAAAATTTTCAAAAGTGCTGAGGTGTCTAAGGCAAATTGTGCAGACCCCTTCCTTCTATCACAAAATCTCACTTCCCAGAGAGAAACACTGTAAAGTTTTTGTTTGTTTTCTGTTTGTTTTTTCCACCATTAGCCAGATTCTTCCTATTATAGGGAAGATAAAAAGATAGAAGACATCTGTGACAGATGAAGAACGTGCCTGTTGAGGGTTTCTAATGCACAAATGGCCAGACTATCAGAGCCAAAAATAAAATGTCTCATTTTGCAAAATCAACAAAATTTTAAGTGCAGGGTACCATGCTAGATACTAGAAAAGATGTGTTAGAAGATGTACAGTGAGTAGAGAAAAACATGCAAATCAAATTTTGGAAGAAATAATGTGAAGTTGAATATTTTGTTTTTGTAATATAGGCGTTTTCTATACATTGACCCATTGTTTTATTTATTAGTAAATATAACACTGTGGAAATATTCACTGGATTAAATTAAACAATCTTCCCTCTAAACAGACTTACATTTCGTGAATCAACAGCTGCATACATGATATCCATCCATCCCTTAAATGTGGCCTGTAAAAAAGTCATATCATTTATTTTCCCCCATAAGTGATAATTTTAGAAAAGAAATTAAGTATCAGATTGACCAATTCAACCACTCAAAAACAGGTATATAAAAATTTGGGGTTAGTATTTAAAATCTGGGCAAAGTTTTATTATAGATGCATGGAAAATACTTGAACTTTACATTCTTCTATAAATCTATAATTAAATCATGGTAGATTATAACAGTATGCTATCATAAAAGCAATTATCAACAATCTTTGACTCTGATATACCTATAAGAATATAATATGAAATTTGATAAAATCATATCAGACAAGTTGAAAAATATGCTGCATTGTTTGATCTTAATGCTTTCCATTCTTACTCTTTTCTAAATAGTATTATCACCAATCACTAATCATGATGATTTGTTCTTGAAAAAATCTCCATATTGTTAATTATACTATTTTGAGGCAATTATTCCATAAGATGAAGTAGTTGCCTAACTACTGAAAACAAACACATTCAACTGCAATTTACTCTTTTAAATATCTGTGGTTTTTGTGTAGACACATGCAACTAAAAACAAGTTTTACACATTTTTTTCAGTTCCTTAGAACCACAGGATCTGTCCTTCTCTCTAATATTCATATAGCATTGGGTATCAAGGAGGTGGATCATTTCAGGGTGTAGTCAGTTGAGACACTGAATGGATTTTCATGAATTTCTAACAGACATCATAGACTCGATAGAAGATTTTTATTTGCAGGATTGCAGCCTCCCTATCTGAAGGAGTTAAAGCAACAGGAAGGAAAGGTGGGAATCAGAGTAGTCGTCTGTGCGACAGATATAAGGTGGGGAGGAGTTTGGTTATGGCCGTGGTGAAGACTGGGTGGATGAAGGCCTGATGAGGGTTTGGTACTGTCTGGTAGCTGAGGAGTACAGAAATCTATCACTCCTCCTCCTCCACACACACACACATCTCCAACCCCACACTAGGGCCAGTGCCTCTATTTTGCTCAGAGTAGGGATGGGGTAACAGAATGGGAACCTACACAGAAATCAGTAACAGAGGCTGGTGCTGGGGTAGATAATGCCCAGTCTGAAAGACCATAAACTTTGCAGAGTTTCCAGCATGGTGCAGAAAAGATAGTTCAGCAATTATTAGAAAGAAACTAGGCAGATGGGCTTGAGGTAGTATGTATTTGGAAATATTGAGAGAGAAGCTTTCAGACTCACTTTAATAATATATCACAGAGAATAATAAAGTGGTTACTTACTACTTGAAGCAGAGAAAGATATCCAAGTCCTACATTATCAAAGTTTACTTTCACATTTTTCCACCTGGCAGTTTGATTGCTCTCTATGAGGGCTTTACATTCGCTGTAGTTGTTGACCACACTTACATCAAACATTTCTCCAGTTGTGTAGTTAATACAATGATAAAACTTGCCAGCAAAGAGATTTACTCCCATGATACTGAATATTAGCCAAAAGATCAGACAAACCAGAAGTACATTCATTATGGATGGAATGGCTCCTAAAAGAGCATTGACAACAACCTGGCACAGAAATGAGAAGGCAAAATAAGTGAAAACTCAACAACCATGTTTGAACACGATTAAAAGAACAGCAGTCAGATGATAGAAAATATATCTGTTCCTAAAGTTAAATATTGGGCATAAACTAGTATCTGGTAGTGCCAATAAAAAACTTTGACAATTACAGTTCAGAATGATACGAAATATATTTTATATCATGGAATGTTTTCTCAAGAGGTAAGAACATACACAGAGCAAATTTTCATCAAGAATGGAACTAATTATAAATGCAAATAGTCACATGGCAACAGAAACAGTGTCAGCACAGAGTATCACAATTCCTAAAAATCTGCAAACCATAATCGCCATGTCAATTTCCAGGGCAAAAGGGAACACTGATAATAGTTATTCTGAGAAAGCAAGTATAAGCCAGGACTGTCCCAAACAGTGTAGTCTAGGGTCAACCTACAGCTAAAACTTCCGAGCGAAGAGATTAGAGCACGGAAATTGAACATGTGACAAAGGAGAAAAGGGTTTGGAAGTCAGGAGCTCTGTGTTCCAGTTTACATCATAAATTAGCTGTGCGCCTTTGGGCAAGTTATTTCATTTTTCTGATCCTCCTTGGGGAAATCCCTTTCAGAAGAAAATTCTCATGAAGCATTGCAATTTGAGCCTAGGGTTTTCACTTAATGGCTTTGTTACTTGTAGCTTTCTCAATTAACCAAGGCTTTCAGGAAACATTTTTCAGCACTTTTTAAAATTATCCCTCAAGGAAATATTTAGCTAAAAATCTTGTTCTGTGTAAGTGCACCTAGCCTACATCAGCCATAAAATTTATCAATAAGCAGGCATGTAGAATATAAGAAATACATGCATTAATCTTCCTCAACTCCTTTATGGGATAAAAAGTACATACAAACACATACATACATACCTACATACACACATAAATACATATGAGTAACAATGTCTTACAGCAACCATACCAAATGGCTACTTGGCAAAAGGCACAACTCATCTGCAAATTGGCACCTGGAGCCTATTGAGTAAAGGATAATATTTTAAAGTGTTTTTAAGTGAAAGTAACCTCTAAAGAACTTATTACAGTGTTGAGTTACCACCTCTGTTAATTCAGAGGTACTTGCAGACCTGACAGCTCATTTTTAAGTTTACTACAATGAATGTTCTGCAAATTTGAGGACATTTTGGTTAACAGAGTTAAAAAAAAAAAAGAACTGGAGAGCAAAGAAATAATACATGTGTTTTCCAAGATAGTCAGATGTATGGAATGACTGGGAATTTAGGTCCTTATCTATGCAAATTTGGTACAGAAAACATGAAAATTATTCTAATACTGAAAGTTTGATTGCCCTTTTAAAATTAAAAATACTACTGCAAAAAGAGTGATTTTAAATTGGTAAAGTGAAAAGAATTTAACAGCTAACCTTCCTTTCTATGCAACCATGAGCACACCAACACGCAAACACACACACCTACACACATCCTTCATTTCTGTTTATGTTTGCAACATTCAGAGGAGGCCTCAGTAACTACTTTCAAATTATCAGAGAAAACATCATCTTCTTAAAAGTTTCTTTGGGAATAGCGAAATCCACTGAGACGGGATATCATCGTTTCCTCTGTGCTGAGGGCGTGTGGTCTCAGGTTTTGTGCCCAGGATGGGTGACAAACGGCAATACAAATTCCTCCTTCTTCCTTTGCACCACCTTTCTACATGAGTACTAGATTTCCACAGATGACCTACTTTTTAGCTACCTCAGCCTGTGTTTGAAGCTAAAGGGCCAGATTCGGATTTTAAAAGGCTCAAAAACATCATATGGAGAAACGAAGAAATGATGAGGAATTCTTTGGGGTTTGAAATTATAGTCAGTGGAATTTCCCACACATTTACAAATGGAATGAACATAACTAATCTTGACTCATACTGGAAATCTACACAACATGATAGAGATTTCCCACAGAGTGAAAAATCTACTTAGAAGCAATCTAATTGTTTCTAATTAGAAGCAATCACTTAGACATTCTATTCTGAGTGTCCCCAACAGTATCAAGTTTACGGATGTCTGACAAATATTGATCGGTAGGTTATGTCAGTATGAATGTATTAGATATAACTCTCCATGGATTTGTCATTTCTGACGTACAAAATGTAAGTCTGTTCTCAATTATAATTCCAGCAAATTCTAAGGCATGCGGTCTTACCCTCATTCCTTCAAACCGGGATAAGGCCCTCAGTGGCCTCAGAGCTCTTAGTGTTCTGAGGGATTTGATGGCACCAAGTTCTGAGTAACCCAAGGCATTTGCAGTCAAGCTAACCAATGAGACCTATACAGAGAAAGCAACACAGTTTTCTCATTTACAGATGAAAATAACTTACCCAGTTCAACCTTGCTCTGCAATAAACCAGTGGTTCTCAACCTTTAGTGAGTATCAAAATCACCTGGAGGGCTTGTTAAAAACACAGATTACTGGCAGGGTCTGATTCAGCAGTTTGGGGTGGGGCCTGAGAATCTTCAAGTTTCCAGGTAAAATTAAAGATACTGGTCTGTGAGCCATACTTTGAGAACCACTGCCCAAAAACTTATTAGAAAGACGCTATACATGTTCTTTTTCAAGATTCTTCATAAGAACAGATTTTTTAAAAATTAAATGTAAAACAAGAAAAAGAATGCCACTAAAGTGCAACCTTCATCTACAGATCTGTAAATTTTTTGTCATCTCTCATATTATTTAGCCAACCCTAAAGGGAGATGACTAAAACTTAGTGTAAGTATATAGGTGAACTAAGGAAACCACTGGCTAATCTGAACACAAACACACTCAGAAAGATCTAGGCCTCTAAAATAGTGGCTTTGTCTTTCTGTCAACTTCAGTCTGAGGGCATCAAACCATTAATTACGTCAAATTAAAATAACCCAAAAAAAAGAAAAATTGAGATTTTAGTATGACTAATTAGAAATTGCCAGAACAATGATTTTAGGCATTTATACAGATGACTATTGTAGGTTGATAGAAATTCTAAAATCTCAACTAAAAAAGAAAATAACTGTCATAGGTAGCACAGAAATGTCTGATTTCCTTTGAAAATATATAGAAAACTCATTAAAAGTGTATAATCAAAGAAAAAGTATTTTGTCCTAAAGGACACTTGAATTTCAAAAGCAGATAAATAAAAATAGATGTGTAATAGAATTTATAAGAGTATGGTGTTAATGGACACTTGAAAAAAAATTTTTTTAAGAAAAAGCACACAAAATTTTTACAAAACTTATTCAAACTAATTTTGCACATGTAATATGAAATAAAAAATACCTCTAAGCTTGGCAAAAAACGAGCTACAAAAATTTATCTTAAGTGGTTTATATATTTTTCCTAAAATCTAAACTTTCTTAATAAAGATTTTATTTATTTATTTGAGACAGAGAGAGAGGGTGAGAGAGAGATCACAAGCAGGGGCAAGGGTGGAGGGAGAAGCAGGCTCTCCATGAAGCAGGGAGCCCGATGTGGGCCTTGATCCCAGGACCCTGGGATCCTAACCTGAACCAAAGGAAGATGCTTAACTGACTGAGTCACCCAGGTGCCCCTAAAATCTAAACTTTTAATTTTAGGCCTTCTGAGCCCTCTCTTCACTAATAATTGAAAAATAAAGTTACTGGATTATCATTTGTTGTGAAGATTTTCTGTATATAAAATATGAGGAACTGGACTCCATCTTCCCTGAAGACAGAATCAATAAGAAATAGGCATAAATTAAAGGATGAAAGATAGGGGCACCTGGGTGGCTCAGTGGGTTAAAGCCTCTGCCTTCAGCTCAGGTCATAATCTCAGGGTCTTGGGATTGAGCCTCCCACATTGGGTTCTCTGCTCTGCTCGGCAGGGAGCCTGCTTCCTCCTCTCTCTCTCTGCCTGCCTCTCTGCCTGCTTGTAATCTCGCTCTCTCTGTCAAATAAATAAATAAAATCTTAAAAAAAAAAGGATGAAAGATAAATGTAGGACATAAGAAAAAAATTCTGAACAGGGACAGAATTTATTTACTAACTAATAGAAGTGGTAAAATACCCAATTTTATGTGACTTGTGTAGGTAAACGTGAGAAGGAGATACATTTATGCTTTCTCCTCTTCCTGGAATAATCTCCTAATTGGCCTTTTGGTCTCTAAAAAATTCTCTTTCTATTCCATCATTGACAACTGCACCAAATTTCTCTCCCTAAAAGAGCAAGCTTTCCTTGTCACTTTCCATAGATAATGCTTCAGTGGCTTCTTCTTGAACTAGATCAGAGGCCTACATCTCTTTGGATGGCATTCAAGCGTTCTTTCAAATCTTCTCCAACTTACATTTCTTACTTTGTCATCCAATTCGAAAACACTTTCCCTCACCCTGTGGCACTGTACTCACTCTCTAGAGTTACGTGTTGCTTGAACAGGCCCTGCTTGTTATGCATTGTCTTAAAGCTTTGGTGTCCTTATCTGTATCTGCTGACATTCTCAGCACTCAAACTCCAGCTCACAAGGGCATTGCCTCACAAAGCCTTGCCTCCTTCCTTAGAGAAGTGACTGACACTTCTAATACAGATGTCATCCTCTCGTTATATAGGTATCTGTCCTCACTAGTCGACTGTAAGTTCCCACAAGCTAGAAAAATGACATTCTTATTTGTATCTTCCATCATAAAACAGATGATCAAGAATGTATGTGATATAAAGCAAAGTACTGATGAGTTTAATATACTGTCATAGTAATTTTCTTAAATCTAAGAAGGTTAATATCAGGATATGCTTGGTAATATGAGCCTCAACTGCAGGGCAACTGGGTTTCTCCCAAGAATTTCTTTATATTCAGGTCATATTGATTTAATGCCTTTAATGTTACAAAGATACACTATATACCAGATATTTTTATTATAAATTTTCCAATGTATCATAACCACATTTAGAAAATAAAGAAAAAGTATCATCTGTAATCCAATTACAGAAATAAAAGAAGGGTTATAGTTCCGTATATTTTTCCTTTGTATAACATCCAATCATATGTGGATTTAAGTATTTATTTATTGTCTTCTTTTATTGCCAGGAAATTTTTCATGTAATTCTACATGTAGCCTTATATGTTATATTTAATAGTAGATTTGCTATAGACAGATTAGGAAAAAATACAACAGATACTCTTCTCTCTTAAATTCAAGAACTCTCTTTTTCCTATAATTTGTTTCTTCTGTTTGGTGCTTAGAAAACTCAAATTGGATTAAAAGTTGATATTTTTTCATTTGAAATGGTAAAAAAATAACTTTCTCCATGAAAGGGTCCATTTTTTTATTTTTCTAGCATGATATGTAAATTTTATATATCCAAATATTTCAAGTTAAACGTATGTCTTTAATTTCCAAGGAATTACAATCAACAGAATATTATCTTTAAATGCACTAGTTAGCACTTGTGCTTTGTTGCAAATTCCAGCATCCTCCCCTCCCCCTTTGTTAGCTGTGCACATCATCCTGTCATGTCCCCCATGTGCCTGTCCCCTGTCCCCACTAGCTTACCTAGTCTTTTCTAGACAAAAGAACTTAAAGTTTCTTTTTAGCCATTATGAATGGACTACTAATTTAAAAAGTATTTAAAAAGTAAATCTCCAGGGCGCCTGGGTGGCTCAGTCAGTTAAGCGTCTGCCTATAGAGCTCAGGTCATGATTCCAGGGTCCTGGGATTGAGTTCTGCATAGCCTGCTTCTTCCTCTGCCTCTCCTTCTCTCTCTGTCGCTCATGAATAAATAAATAAAATACTTTTTTTAAAAAAGAAGCAAATCTCCAGAACTAAATGAAAATGATTTTTAATTTTTTGTCCAATTAAGATTTTATATTTGTGAATAAAAGGTGAGATCTTCTTCAAAATTCTCCCTCAGAAATCACAGAGCAACCTTGTATTCAATTTTTTTTAAAGACATTTATATTCTGGTACTCCATCTCACTTTATGTTCAACACGAGTGCAGTTTAATAAAACTTTTAAATAATTGAACCACATCCAATCTGTTTCAACCATCATACAAATCAAGTGGGTCTCCTGCTTTTTTGACTTTCAAGTTTCTTTGTAATTATAATGCATCTGTGGAACAAACACTTCTCAACAGGCTCTGGTGATGACAAAAATACTAATGTCGAAGATAACTGTGAGGAATTTAAACAGTTATTGTGTCAAAGGTAAGAGTAAAAAAGGCAAAACTTCTACATTAATATATTATTCTGTATAATTTGGAATTTAAATATTAATTTGAAATGAAATCAGTAAGTACAGTAAAAGGCAGCATTTGACTGTTTCACCTATGAAAGTATATGAATTTTAACTCAGCAAAAACACATTTTGGGGTATCTTCTCATTGGGAAAATTGGAATCGTCATTTATAGTTACATAAAGTTATTTACTGAGTGCCTACTGTGCGCCAGGCACCACTGCTAGAACTATCATCACATGGCAACGGAATGAAACACGGAAGTGCAGAACACTCACGTCAACAATCAGGAAATCCAGCCAGCACCAGGCATTGGTGAAATACATCTGAAAACCGTACGCAACCCACTTGAGAAGCATTTCCAGGATGAATATGTAAGTGAAAACTTTGTCGGCATATTCTAACATGGTCTTAATGGTTTTTCGCTGCTCAATATATATATCTTCAAAGGCCTGTGAGTGAGAAAATTCCATGGAATTTCATTGTCATAAACTGTCTCTAGTTGATGTCTTAATAGAACAAACCTGCTGCAAGCCCCGTCTCAGGTGCCTGCGTCTGGAAGGCTTCGTGTTCCCCATGGTGGCACTGGCTTTAGGGTCTACCCTATGATCTTCAGTCAACCAATGAATTCAAATAATTTTTAAATTAGGGTATCCAGGTATCCCAAGAGCTTAAAAACACTGAGAGACTGTCAGGTACTTCTCTCTACGGCAGGAGGCAGAAAGTCCTGTGTGAGTAGATCTGCTTTGTTCATTACATTAGAATGTTTTCTCTCAGTAATGCAAATATAAGNTCCAGGTATCCCAAGAGCTTAAAAACACTGAGAGGGCGCCTGGCTGGCTCAGTGGGTTGAAGCCTCTGCTTTCAGCTCAGGTCATGATCTCAGCGTCCTGGGATCGAGGCCCGCATCGGGCTCTCTGCTCAGCGGGGAGCCTGCTTCCTCCTCTCCCTGTCTCTCTGCCTGCTTGTAATCTCTCTCTCTGCGTCACATAAAGAAATAAAATCTTAAAAAAAATAAAAAAATAAAAAAATAAAAACACTGAGAGACTGTCAGGTACTTCTCTCTACGGCAGGAGGCAGAAAGTCCTGTGTGAGTAGATCTGCTTTGTTCATTACATTAGAATGTTTTCTCTCAGTAATGCAAATATAAGGCGAGGAGACAACCGCCCCCTACTCCCATAGCCCCAGGAAAGAGGAACAGAAGGTTATCACTTTCTTCTATTTCTCTCGCTCAGCATGGGCACCTGGGTGGTGCATGTGGGGAAGCTTCATTTTCAGGAGCCCCTGGGTGTTCTGTAATGAAAAGATCATTTATCTAACTCAATCCCCTTTTAGGAAAAACTATCATGATAACTTGGTGGTCCGGATTAAGGACAAAAGAAAATTTCTTTTTTAGAGAAAAGGGGGATCTGGGCTTGTGATCAGGGCACAAGGGCCTAAAGTCTTTGCAGCTCAATTTATAGCTGAAGCTGGAAGGCCCTCAGAGGCCAGCCATTGTGCCAGCATGTTGATGCACTTTGGTAAGCATTGACTGGGTATAACTGAGAACCAAGAGCTAAGAGAGCAAAGGCACTAGTTACTGGTGAGATTTCAGAGTTCCCTCTCTACTGCATTAAAAATGCAGGGCTGACACTCTTTGCTCAAGTACATGGCAAGACACAGGATTCAAATCAGAGGCAGGCTTAGAGGCCTCCAAATACAAGGCTATAATCCTAATGAAATTAACTCAACTCACCAAACTCTGTAGTGACTAATTGAAAAAAGAAATGCAGCCACATTTGTATCACCAAATGGGAAAACGGGTCACAGTATTTTCATACATTAATTGATATTTTGACCAAACTGACCCTTCCATTGAATGAAATCGGACATAAATTAAGTTTTAATGCTTTCACTTTGCTACTAGTCAGTAATTAAGTCAGTCTACTATTTGCCATTCACTGTGATTGGCACTAGTGAATCAACATGAACAAGACAAGTGAATTCCCTGCAAAATGGAGTTTATGTTAAGCAGTTTGATATTTAGCTAATAATCCCATATCATGTCTGCATAATCACTCTTACTAAGAACTGCCTCTGATGACTGAAATATCTTTCTTTAAATATTACAAGAAACCATAATCTGAGTTTGATTCAATCTGAGACCTACTCCACAAAAATAAAAATTGCTACTTAGTGAGGTTCACACTGTGCTAAGAATATCACACAATGTCTCTTCCTTCACAAGCACCATACTTTAAAAATATGTAACAAGAGGTTCCTCGAGGGGGGAAATAAAGACTTTTAGTAAAGGAAAAGGAGCAGATCATACGTCACCTACCAGCGCCCCACTGCTGAGTAGAATCATGAAGACGATGAAGGTTTCAAACCAGTTGTGCTCCACTATTTTATAGCAAGTTTTTCTCAAGTTCCACCAGAGTTTCCCTTTGCCTTCTTCTATGCTTATCTGACAACACTTGAACTTCCGCACACAGTCTACAATAAGTCAAAGTAAATGAAGAAAAAATAGTTACTCTTTGATTACATACATTTGTATTGGCGGAAGACTCATCTATGTTATTACCTGATACATTGTAAATAACTATTTTTTAAGATGGCTTCCACTTACACAAACAGAAATCATCTGTATGGTTTTTTTTTTTTTTTTTTAAAGATTTTTTTTATTTATTCATTTGACACAGAGAGAGAGATTACAAGTAAGCAGAGAGGCAGGCAGAGAGAGAGGAGAGAGGAGGAAGCAGGCTCCCTGCTGAGCAGAGAGCCCGATGTGGGCCTCGATCCCAGGACCCTGGGATCATGACCTGAGCCGAAGGCAGCGGCTTTAACCCACTGAGCCACCCAGGCGCCCCATCTGTATGGTTTTTAAATCATTCATTCAACAAATATTTTTATGTATATGTGATTATTGTAATGAATTATATTACAGCATAAAAACATATAGACAAACAGAAAGAAAAATACAATCATCAAAGGTTGATATTTCCATCTTACCCTATCATTCCATTCATACATGGACATTTGAATTCTAAGTAGTTCACTTAATGGTGTAATATAGATATTTCCCTTTTATTGTAAGTAAATAGAACTGTGAAAGGTTTCAGTTCCCTAAATAAGATTACCAGACTTAACCAGAATTTTTCCACTATTATTGTATATATTGCTTTAATTCTGGCTATTATCAGCAATAATAGTATAAACGTCTTTGTGTAATTTATGGATTACTAGATCAAAGGCTTATCAACAATTATTTATTGAATATCTGTTACATTCAAGGAATTGTACTGGATAAAGTATAATAGTAGAATGTGTAAACATAGACTTTCCCTTTAAACAGTGTGCATTTTAGGGACACCTGGGTGGCTCAGTCTGTTAAGTGTCTGCCTTCAGCTCAGATCATGATCCTATGATCTGGGTTCAAGCCCTGTGTCTGCTTCCTGCTCAGCAGAGAGTCTGCTTATCCCTCCCTTCTGTCCCTTACCACCCCCACCCCCACCCATGCTCTCTCTCTCTCAAATAAATAAATAAATAAAATCTTTTTTAAAAAAGTGTGCATTTTCAGGGCGCCTGGGTGGCTCAGTGGGTTAAAGCCTCTGCCTTCGGCTCAGGTCATGATCTCAGGGTCCTGGGATCAAGGCCCGCATCAGGCTTCCTGCTCAGCGGGGAGCCTGCTTCCTCCTCTCTCTCTCTGCCTGCCTCTCTGCCTACTTGTGATCTCTCTCTCTCTCTCTCTGTCAAATAAATAAATAAATAAATCTTTAAAAAATAAAAAATAAAAAAAATAAAATAAAAAGTGTGCATTTTCAGTAGGGAACTTTTGCTCACAAATTCTATAGTTATAGAAAGCAAAAAAAAATCACAAATTAAATAAGGTATTGTGAGAGTTGACTGGTATAGACTAATTTCTGATATTGAGCTTTATTTAATTTATCATTAATTTTATTTAATTTCAGCTTAGACTTTGAGAGATATGTAAGAACAGGTCTAGTACAGGAGCTATAAAGGAATGGAGAAACAGTAACATCAATAAAACTTAATGGTAAGTCTAGAAGTTGCATGAAGGATTTAGGAGTTGAGACTAGAAAAAATACTTAGAGCCAATCTGAAAAAAGGAACTGAGTGAGTCAGCTGGAGAATTTAGACCTTATCTACTGCCCAATGAGTAAAACATTGAAGGATTTATTTCGGAGTTGTGAAGATTTACCGAATAAGAATACTGAGTTAGAATGATCTCTGCCTATAAAAAGCACTGGATGGATAAAGAAAGAAGATGAAAAAGGAGTTAAGACTGCATGATATTCAAACAAGGGTAACAGTGGTGACAGTGGTTAGAAATCAGAAGATACCACTGAGCTGACACAGAATAGGGGGAAGCTGGCTTGTGGAGATGAGTCATGAGATAAGGCTTTAACCATGAAGAGGGCCCTTGTTCAATGAATAGAAAAATGGAAACCTCATCTTGAAAAGAGCATAATATTCTACTGCCTAGATATTTATCAGATACCACTTTATAATGTCAGTCAGCCAGATCATATCCGTTGTTTCATGAAAATTTAATGATGTGCTATAAAATGTTATGAGCTTCTCAACTAAGAAATAAATAGCATTGTATTTGTTGTTTCTTTGAGGCAAGATCTTTTTCATATTTCTGTTTCCCAAAAGATCAAGAAGCTTTACATGCCCTGAAAATACTCATTGTATTAAATTAAATGGAACTAAATTTAGGGGTTGTTTGTTTTTTCTCTAAAGAGGATATGAGATGAAAAAAGAGCTTAACAGAAAAATACCAATTTTAGCGGGAATGATGAATGCCAAATTTGAGACATTGGTTTATTTCTGAGAGGAAAGGAAGAAAGTAGGATAAGGAAGGAGAACAAAATGGGCCTAATATGTATCTGTTTCGTTCCTAAATAAAAAGTCTGAAACAAATATGACAAAAGTATTCAAATTGTTAAAGTTGGTTGGTGGGCATCTATGTATTATTTGTTATTATTTTCTATAATGTTAAGTTATTCTATAACTCTATATGGAATATATTCTAAAATATTTCATACTTAAGTGTTTTTTTAAACTTTACAAAAGACAAATGTTGATAGTACCATAATTATTATGCATAATTACTTATTATTTCCTTATTATTGCAGTATATATTAATATATTGTGACCCTAAAAATAAGCTAATTATCTGGTAAAGAGTAAAAACTAATACCACAGAAATTATTTTTGTGATATACCACTTGAATGTTTTGGAAAGTCATATATTTTTTCATAATCAAGTAACTCCCCTGGAATGTATGCAGACTTTTTGAAGAAAATAGCAAAGAGTGACTTCCCTTATAACTTTTGCTGAACAAATAGCTCTCCCTCTGAAACTATTTAAAAATTGACAATTAATATTTAAATATTTATTTTCACCAATGCATTAAAGTGTTCAATAAGCATATGCAACATAATCTTCGGTAACAACCTTGAAAGAATCCACTGACATCAATTGTGATTTCTAACATCTGTGTAATTACATATTCTAAAATTTGCTTAAAGTTTAAATTAAAACAGCTTTAGTGTTCTTAATGTAAACATGGATAACCCAAATGAAACACTTTTAGAATTAGTTGTAATAAAATTATATTACTAATAACAATTTGAAGCAGTAACTATTTTTATTTTTCATTTTTTTTTAAGATTTACTTATTCATGTTAGAGAGATGGACAAGGGGGAGGGGGAGGTGGAAACAGAATCCCAAGTAGACTCCCTGCTGAGTGCAGAGCCTGATGCTGGGCTTGATCTCACAACCCTGAGATCATGACCTGAGCCAAAATTAAGAGTCAGATACTTAACTAACTGTGCCACCCAGGCAGTCACTATTTTTAAAATTAACTTTTGTTTAAGCAATTGCTATATGGTATTGATTTGAGACTAAGACATAATACGCATTATTAAATATCTGTTAATTAAAAAAATGAGTTAGGGGCACCTGGGTGGCTCAGTCAGTTAAGCATCTGCCTACAACTCAGGTCATGATCTCAGGGTCCTTGGATCGAGCCCCACATCGGGCTCTCTGCTCAGTTGGGAGTCTGCTTCTCCTTTTGTGACCTCTCTCTCTCAAGTAAATAAAGAAAATCTTTAAAAAAAAATTTAAAAATGGGTTAAATGTGAAGTGATATCCAGGGTTTTAGAGAAATGTTCCTGTACCTACAATAGGGATTTATATAAGAAATGAAAAGAATTTCATATCTTGTGATATTGCACTAAATTTTTCTGCCTCTTTGATCACTAGTGGTGAATTCCCACACAGTCTGGACTGGCCAAGTGATTTTGCTTTGGTGAAAAGGACAGGAGCACACCTGGCAGAAGAGGAGGCTTAGCTGTTAGGCTTCCTCTCTTGCTCCTGTGCCTTTACCCCAAGAACATGTCCAACCACTGTGCGGAGGATGAGATGAGAGTGGACTGCAGCTGAATCAGCCCAAAAGTCCATCCAAAACCTTAGGTTTGGAAGAGGGCCTATCCAAGATCAGCAAAACCTTCTAGTTGGCCATGGACTTGTGAGCACAAAAATAGGGTTTATTTTGCTACATGCTAAGAAGTTCTGGGTTGTTGGATACATAGCATTATTGTTCAAGAGACAACTGATCCATACCTCAAATTACACAATTTTAGCTTTCTTCAGGAATTTTCTTGATATTATTGACCCAATGGCATGGTGCTCCATATTACAAAACTCATAATATATTTTGGCATTTTATTATCTATTATCATTCAGAACTAGTAAAAAAATTAATCAGTTTTAAATGTACACTTATCATTTACTCCCTGTTGTAAACTTACAAAACAGTAAACAATAAATTACCTCTTTGACCTTAAATTTTCTTTCTTTCTTTTTTTTTTTTTTAGAGCTGAAGAGAGATATGTTTGATTTGGCATTCTCTCTGATTTGATATTCTAGAAGACCACCAAAACACCCATAGAGTTAGAAGCATTTCTTAGTTGAACAGTACACACAAAAAGAGGAATGTCTAATTACATAAATCCTATCTTTTAAAAAATTATCTTTGTTTTGAAACAAAAAACAAAGACCAAACAAATAAATGAACAGTCACTAAATAGACAGAGATGATTAGATGGTGGGGAAAGAGACAGGTAACAAGAGTCCAGTGAGCTCACGTGCCTTGTTCCCACTTACCTTCTGTGAAACAGGCTTCCGGTTCAAGGGATTCTTCGGGTTCTACCTCAGGTTGCTCTCCCTCAGCAGGAGCTCCTATATCAACTGTGCTGCCTTCAGATGAACTAGTTGCATTTAGCTTCTGAAAATCAATTCCACAGAAAAGCTTTTAAAATATTTTCTTTAATCTATAATATAAAAATTCAAAAGGCGTGCCCTCAAGTCTTCTGTACGCATTTCCTTGATCTGTAATTCAAGAGTATCTTAAACATAATGCCAGTCCGCTTTAGTAGAGGTGGGGGGTCACAAGATTAGATGCAGTGCCACAGCTTTTTTTTTCTTTAAAAATATGGTACTAACAACTTAAATAATTTTTGATTAAGCCCATGTATAGAGATTCTGAAATAAAATCCTGAAGAGAGCTCATGTAAGCTGCCAGAGTCATACGGTCATCTGTGATCTTGCTTTTGTAAATTAGCTTGCGAATGGTATAGTTTGTTTTATTCTAAAATTGTGACCCAACCAACGAAAGCTGCACAAGTGTATTTTCATGTCAAATGCAGAAAAGATTGATCCAATGCACATAAACAGCAACAAACTAAATTTATCCACTTTTCATTGACATGAAAACATATACCACTAGTTGTTATTAAATATATTCTATAGTTTTCTAATTCAGAAAAGAGCAGCACATTGTTAGCTTTATAGCAAGAGCTGGTATTTTGCATTCTCTTTGGCCAATGCACTCCTGTGTTTCATTGTGCATTTGGAAACTACTTGTTACTCTGGCACTCTTACCTGTCCTGTTAATACAGGGAGAAGTGACTCTTTGGAGTTGTTTTAATTTCCTTTAGGCAACATAAAATACCACCAAAAGAAAAATATAATAGAAAGAACTTGTTTTAGACCGTGACATACAACAAACTTTAGCCAGGTCAGGGTGTTAAAGGGACAGGCTAAAAATAAAAGTATCCCAGTCTTTAGCCTGGTCTTAAAATGCTGCAGGAATGACACAGGGCCAGGTATGAGTGCCACATGGAATCAGAGTAGTTTGGGCCACAGCATTCTCGGACCTGTTACAATGTTATTACCATTAGTGCATAACATTAGGAAATGGCTGAGCTGATAAGAGCTACTTTATAAAGGGGATGAGGTAAGCACATGATAAAATGCACACTGAAGTATGTTGAACTACTACAAAGTGGATATTGTAGTTGGTACTAGAAACACTCTACTCATATTTGAGCTAAGGATTATATGGATCTGCTCTGGGAAGAGGGTTCCTTTATTTTATGAAAATCTTTTCCTTATTTAAAATATTTACTTGGCACAGTGATGCTGACGAAGTAAAACTATTTATATATGACAAAGATGAGACTGAAATGTTTTTGTCTTGTGTAATTTAACAATATCGGTGATAGAGCATAAGTATTAGATATATCTATCTTTTTAGAACCAGTTTCAGGACTATTTTTTAATTTGACTGAAACAGTTAAATCAAGGATTATATATTATAAAATGCTTGAAGTTTGTTGAATTCTTCTCCTGCTCACCAGGTGCATCACAATACTAGATAGATAATTATTATATCTTTGTCCTTAAAATTTGTATTTTAAGATGAAATGTCAAAGTGCGACAATTTATTTCACATATTTTGAATTTTTAGACTTCTAATTTCCTATCCTTTGTCTTTTGGTTAGACTCTTTGATAATATAGCTGTGTTTACATACATGTAATTGACTAAGATGTGACTAAATTATCCTCTCATTCCAAGCCATCTGACTTACATAAAATTGTTACATATTAGGGAGCTGAAGATACTAATCTTTGCACTTGCAGGATGTTGCAACACAGTAATCGGAAAAACTGAAGCTTTGTCATACCTAATCTAACTGCACACAGCCCACAAAAAGAAATGGAAGACACTCCTTTTAAGAAAAAAGGATAACACAGGGCGCCTGGGTGGCTCAGTGGGTTAAAGCCGCTGCCTTTGGCTCAGGTCATGATCCCAGGGTCCTGGGATGGAGGCCCGCATCGGGCTCTCTGCTCGGCAGGGAGCCTGCTTCCTCCTCTCTCTCTGTCTGCCTCTCTGCCTATTTGTAATCTCTCTCTCTGTGACAAATGAATAAATAAAATCTTTAAAAAAAAAAAAAAGAAAAAAGGATAACACTGTAAATACAGATTGAGGGAAGGCCTGGGGGTGAACCCAAGGTAAAAATAAGGATCCATATTCAGAGTACTCCATATGCTCAGACTGGCATTAATGAATGATTGTGTTCCACCCTATATCAGTGCTGGGTAGGTCACAGGTACTCAAGAAATATTGTTTAAAAAATGAACGAATGAATAATGGACTTCTCTATAACAAAATGAAGGTTAGCTCTTGACAGTGATTGGGAGAAATCATCAGATAACAAATTCCAGTGAATCTTGGTTTGAAATGTTCCAGAGGATCCCTGTAACGTTAACTACCACACCTTTCATTTAGTGCAGCTCCTTAATACTAATATAGAAGTAATGTCTTTTTATTGAAGCCAAATATTTGTGTATTTAAAGGTCATGTTACTACTTTTTTATAAGTGCAACATGAAACTATTTTGTCTCTAGAAGATGTATATATAGCACAAGACTTAATCTTTTGAAGAAGAGTCTACTTTTGCCATCTCTGTGTCCCTAGTACCTATTACCAATGTTTGTGTTTAATAGACGTTTGCTGAGTAAATGAATATATGACCAGTGCATGGACTCTTTTATTCTCTCAGTAATTACTTCTGACACCTCCTATCGAATACTTTTACATTCAAGGGAATACAAATAATATCCCCACTTAGGTGCAGAGTAACACAAGTCCTTTATGATTCCAAATTGTGTAAATAATGGCCAACAACTTTTGGAATTAGGAGTACTGTCTCAACATCAGGCTCTCAATTATTCAGACCTTAAATGAGTCTACAAAGAAAACCGTAGTTTATTTAACTCTGGAGTTCGTAAACTAATACTGAATCATTCTGACAGTGTTTTCTTTCTTTTCACTCTTTATAGATTCGTCTGCAGTCCCATTGGTGAATGCAATCTTTTTTAAGGGGAGGCAATCTCCTTCTCCATCTTCCCTCTGATATGGAACACCAACCAATCTGGTATCTATTTAGAGAAGGAAATGTGGCTTTAAATATCTTGTCATAAGTTATAGTGAGTCAGTGGCTGGACTCTAGGTCTTCTATTTTACCAGAATTTCCTAGAGACATTTTTGATGATTCATAAGTAAAACCAGCCTTTATCAGTAAAAAAATATTTAGTAGACGTGATATGTAAATACTGTAGGTTCAAGAAGTGCTTGTGATATTATTGATTCCCATGTTTTGTGACAATGAACTTAGTATTAGTTCAATTTATATTCATATTCTTATATGTATTAATGTAGACCAGAACTAAATATTCATTGGAATATTAAATGAACAAAAAGTTTAAACAATAATACTGAGATGTAGGCAAGAAACTGATTTATGAGATTTCTTGATAACAGCAATCCGATGACTTTCTTAAAATTGCATAAGAGGCAAATATCATAATATTAAATATGTTGACTAGAAGTTAAAATGTGTAAAGAATCCATAAAAATCAAAGGAACAAAATTAAGGCTATAAAACACCAGCTTCAGATATGGTCATAATTATAATAAACCCTAACTATGGTATAAATTCACCAAATAGAACTGTCAAATATACATCAGTATATGGAACTTTTAGAAATTAGGTACTTGAAGAATTTTCAAATAAAGGTTGCTTGCAAATGCTGCAAACTAGGCAACACCCACTGCAAAACGCCACATGAGTAAGAGACCAAAATATGAATTGGCTAGAAATAGAACAAGTTCTATACTTTCAAGTTCTACGCTTGGCAAGTTTTACATTTCCCTTTGGTAAAATTTAGATGTTTAGGTTCTCTTTTTATTTTTTGTTCTTACTTATTAGGAAATAAATGAACTAAATGATATTATTAGAGTACTCTTGCCTAATTAAATTTTAACAAAATATGATGTATTCTAATATCAGGATACTAAAAAGATCAAACAGGAATAGCCAATTGTTACTTGCTATGAATAGCATTGGCAATAATTTACTTTCAGGTGGAAATATTACTTGAACATATGTTTTAATGAAAATCTCATACTATAGGGCTCTACCTATTGAAAATCTGCTGGATTCTTAGAGGAGTTAAGCCAGACAGAATCGTATTTTGCTAACTGATCTAATAAATAAATATTAAGGCACATAATATTTCATTTTATATTTTTAAACATTCTATCTCTTTTACTTTTCATATTACTGATATGTTATGATTAAACATCAACATGCCAAACTAATAGTCTTTCTTTCAGAAGGAAAAAATATTTTTTAAAACAATCACAGCAGAAAAAAGGAGATTTTTTCTCCTTTTGCCATTTTTTTCATAGGCATACTTGTTTCTCATGATAAAACTGAGAAACATTTTTAAGGAAATATAATTATAAAGATTATATATAATATTATAAAGATTGTATGTAATTTAGAAAAGAGGTATATTTTACTCTGACTCGATAAAGGAGTTGGGGTTTTAAATATAAAATAAATCAAATAGTTCGTATCTAAAGAGTTTGACTGGGCACCTGGGTGGCTCAGTGGGTTAAGCCTCTGCCTTCAGTTCAGGTCATGATCTCAGGGTCCTGGGATCGAGGCCCGCATCGGGCTCCCTGCTCAGTGGGGAGTCTGCTTCCTCCTCTCTCTGCCTGCCTCTCTGCCTACTTGTGATCTCTCTCTCTCTGTCAAATAAATAAAAACCTTTAAAGAGTTTGACTCACAAGAATGGCAGTTCTTTGTCCCACATGGATCCTAATTGAAATCTATATTTAAGGAGTTCTGGGTTATTTTCCATGAAAAATTTTAACACTAGAACAATGAAAGTTATAATCTTGTTTGCTTTAGGATAAGCTAAGGCTAAAGTGGCAAATTAATACCAGAAAGGGATTGTTGGTGTTACGGTCTTAAGGAAGATGGCAAAATCAAACATGTGACAAAAAGTATCATTAGTATTATACTACATTATCCAAACACCATTTCTGTCTTTATAATGGATACATTACACAGTTTTCAAACCATAAATTGGATTTGAAGTATCCTTCTCGGTCCGGCAAAAGTAACTCATATCATGTTGGCCTATCCCTCAGCAGATAGATAGTGCCCCAAAGACACACATGTTTAGCCCATTTTTTCTTACATGAAGCATATTAAGAGCCTTTTTCTCCCTTAATCACTATTGTACTGGAAAACTTTCCCTTGAGGACTAAACAGTCTCCAGGATAAAATCGTAACTGGGTTCTTATTGAATCCTTCCCAACAAAACCTTCTCTCACATCTTTTTCCCTCTTCCACCACTTGTGTTGGAATTTAGTATACACTTTTAGAAGCAGACAATGTTCCCTGAGGGAGGATAAGAGACATATTCAAGGAAATTGAAAATTGTAATAATGTAAGAGTTCAGAATAAATGAGGTCAATTTAAACCAGTTTCGGCTTAGTTTGTGTTTCACCATATGTACTCCATCTAAATCTCCTAAATAAACTGGTAGAAAACATATCTGATTATCACTTTCTTGGTATACCCGTTTATATAAGAACTTGGAGTATGGGATACTCAGAAAATAAGGAAACGAACCTTCCCTTTTTCCAAGAAACTAGGAAAAACAGGCTATTATCTGAAGGAGTCAAATCCCACACTTTTCTGAAGAACTAATACATGATAGGAAAAAATATTCTCTCTAGTCCCTGTGTATATGTATATCTGTGTTTCATTGTGAACAATTATGTATCTTGGGTCTCAATTTATGTCATTCTTCCAATATAAAAGTCATTCTCTTTCATAAGTCTAGAATGCCAGAGACTGAATATTTTGTCCCAAAGTATAAAAGAATACTATGAGAATGACATATTCATTGCTCCTTTCCAGAAAGCCAAATATGCTTATATTGGGGTTGTTCTATAGTTTTAATGGCAGAAGAGGAAACTGTACCTAAGTGACAAAGTATTTAATTAACATTTCTTTTCTTTCTTTCTTTCTTTCTTTCTTTCTTTCTTTCTTTCTTTCTTTTTTTTTTTTTTTTTTTTTTTTTTTTTTTTTTTTTTTTTTTTTTTTTTTTAGTTTTATCCTGGAACTCTCCTTTGGATATACTAGTGATTCCTCAAACATAACATATCCCCAAATAATGATATATTCAGATATTCAAAGAACATATCCTCCATATGCCTGTCTCTAGACCTTTTGTCATAATCAGTCTGGGCTTAGGATAAACCGTACATATTTTTAAAATAAACTTTTAACTTTAGAACCGTTTTTGGCTTTCAGAATTATTCTAAAAGTAGTTCAAAGATTTCTTGAATACCCTAAACTCAGTTTCTCCTGTTTTAATTTATATTTCTTAAGAAAATAAATGACACCGAGCAATTTGGTTAATGTATTTGAGTACAGAACTATGATTTAAACATTAGGAAATGCAAAGGTCCACCAAATGGACTCCAAAGTGTGTTACACTCATTGTCATGGTCACATGACAAGGGAGGGCCTTTCATTTAAAAACACTAAAGGAGCTCACAAGAAGAGCTCTATTCCTATATAGGAGTCTGTAGTGCATGATATATTTACATAATATTCTTCAGGAGAATTTCCCAGCAGGTCTGGATGAAACGAGGAAAAACAAAACCACAAAGGACAGAGGAGCAACTGAGTAAAGAAGATGGATTCCAGATCTATTTTCAGAATGAACACACCACCTAAAAGACCACAATCTTAATTTTTGTTGTACAAAAGACATTTTTTTCCCCCTTTTCTTTCAGTCTTAGGAGTTTTAGGGGTAAATATCAATAGAATTTCCAAGGGAATCATATTCTAAATGTAAAACACTTTTGGTCAATTGCTGAATAAAGCAATGCCATTTTCTCTGTAATGAAGCAGATAAAAATTGTACCCATGCTGCTAGCAGCCAAAATGTAAACATCCCAATTCATTTACATTATCATCACATTAAAATACCCTTTAGGCAGTTTGCACATGAATAAGGAATTGCTTTGGTTTGCATATTACCCTTCAGAAAAACTTAATATGACACTGAACAAAAATTACCAACAAAATACACCCATTGGGGCTATATTAAAAAACAAAAACAGAAACAAAACAAAACAGGGGAGAAAAAGCTTTCCTGCAAGTTTTTCAAAGAGCACCTACATTTCTCCTCTAAGCCCTTAACATGTTCAAAACTCTGTAGCATTAAATGGAAATTAAATAATCCATAAAGGCATGCACTTTTATTTTTCAGTGAATATAATTTCTATTAAAACCTATTCAAGAAGATTAGCAACTAAATCATTGTTTTAAAAAGTTAGGGTTGCCAGACTTGCCTGACCATGCTTTATATGACTCAGCATAAGAGCAGCTGTGCATATTTTTATTTTACTGCCAATGGATGGGCAAGGAATGAGCTGAGTAACATGCAGGCCAGTCAAAATTCATTTAGAAACTGATTATATTCATATATGTACAACTTGCTTGGGTAACCTGGGTAAAAGTGGTGGCCCGAGCCTCTGGCTGGTTAAAAAACACCAGAGCTGCACTCTTGATGGCTCCAGCTTGATTTTACCCCTGTGAGAAGTAAGAATGGTAAGCAGTGAAGGTCACCATATTGTACTAGTAAATTTCACTTTGAAAAAAATCATTTAAACATGGCTTCAACATTATTAAAACTCTAAAAGAGAAATCATTCAAAATCGCAAACTATGAAGGAATTACATTAAATATAGTCAAATAATGTTGAGCTAAAGCATACATGAGTATAACATGATAAAGTCTACAGAATCTACAGAAAGTATCAAAAGAATCACACAACTTTGTCAAAGACATAGAGGATTTAGTTCAAACACTTGACCAAACAACCTCCGAGTCCACTTGGTTAGTCTGTCCTATAAAAAGGAACTTTTAGCCATTCCAAAATGTTTTAAGTGCCTTATTTTTTCCTTTAATTAAAAAAAATTTATAAAAAAATATCAATAACCTTCATACCATTTCTTACTACTCTACATGTGATATTTTACAGCACAATCCCATCCCACCAGTTAAAAAAATGAATAGACAAAAATAACTAGAAGACAGAACACTAAACAGATATTTCAGGTAGGAATATTTGGAATTCTTGGAGAATTCTCTCAAATCTCTTGTTTTATAGTATAGAGCTACTCGGTAAAATACCATATGATTAAAACCTGCACATTTCTCTTTCTAGACTATTGTCCTACTCTTTTATTGGTTTATGAGTTTATATTTAGGAAGTCTGATATAAAGATATACTTGAAAATTTCTGCAAACAATAAATTTTAACAACCAGGTAACAATCTCTATGGTGGGAACAAATCGAAAGGACTCTACAGCCAAACCAATAAAATAATTCTATTTCCAATGGGCAGCTCAGTTCTCCGTCTCCAATTCCAAAGTAATGACTTCACATATGTTATTTTGGAGTACTTAATTGAAACAGAAAACAATTTAAAAACTTAATGGTAACTGGAAAGAGAGTCTGGACTTTCCTACTAGAAGCCCACCTGACTGGACATTCCTCCTGTGTCAAACATAACGGTTTGAGGTGAGGCAAATATACATGCAGTTTTGAAGAAGCCTGAGGCTTTAAAATTTCTGAAAATTAAAAAGACTGGATATCAAGTTAACTATGCCTTGAAAGATACTCAGACTTAGTCAAAAGTTTAAACTGACTGAGGGCTTTAACATTTGAGTCTTCATAATTTACTCTTAGTTTATAATGAGATACTCTAAAACAAACATAAAAAGAAAAATTGAAAAAAAAAAAGAAAAACTGACTTCCTTTAGAGTAAAGGAAATATTTACTATTTGGTATAATGTCAAGATAATGAGAGGGGAAGATATAGTAAAATTTAATGACCCGATTCTCTTTTCTAAATGCTGGCTTCAATTTCTAGTAATATACAATAGGAACAATCAGTCCCTGCCCTTTCCTTAGCAAAGCCCAACCAACTTCGTTTACCCAATATTTTTTAACCATATATTAAGATATTATTACATTTGAAAATAATGACCTTATTAGTAAACATTTGAGTTCAACTAGTTACAGCAATTTGTTGCCTCAGGCTATAAAGTTTTACAATTTTCTCCTTGAATCACATCATTTATTTTGTGAAACTAGTAACTGTGGCCTTGTTACTTACCCATTAATTTTAATATCTCTATTTAAACTTTCTCTGGGGTGCCTAAGTGGCTCAGTCAGTTAAGCGACTGCCTTTGGCTCAGGTCATGATCCCAGGGTCCTGGGATGGAGTCCCACGTCGGCAGGCTCCCTGCTCAGCTGGGAGTCTGCTTCTCCCTCTCCCCCTGCTCATGTTCTCTCTCACTCAGTCTCTCTCTTTCAAATAAATAAATAAAATCTTAAAAAATAAATAAATAAATTTTCTCTGGATTTCACATCTTTAACATCTACTTCTATCTAAGCACAGAATTAGCAATACTTATCTTAAAACAAGAAAGAATGAAAAATAGCATATTCTTCAGTAATTTTAGGTAATCAGCATGGTAATGCTGACTGAAACAGTTAAGGTTTCCTTCATAGAAGTATCTTTTTGTTCATAATTTTATTGACTAATGTCCAATTTTTGTGACTGTTACACTACTTAAATTTTATCCTTCATTGCCTCAAGCTCCCCAGTCACCTATCTTTCTTAGAATGAAAATAGTATTGGAGGTCATTATCTTCCTGTCAATCACTTCAAATGACAAGAAAAGATGAATCTTTGTTTTTGGTTGTTATTTTTACTTGCTTATGCAAGCTTTAATCGCTGGGAATTCTGTCTTCATTTTTGTACAGTTAAACAATTAAACATTAAGGGTTTAAGTTCTTTCTTCTCTTTAGCCCTAACTCTGTATTATTAAACTAGAAATAAAGTAAAAGCGTACTCTGGTACTCATACTTTTCTAGTGAATCAGAGAATACTTTAAACTGCTGAGACTGGTACAGTAGTTGATAAACTCTGAATTTTACATTCTCTAACACACCATGACTTGTTTTTTGTGTAGAGAGCATGCACTGGGCTCAGTACGGTTAAACATTTTCAGCATGATTCATTACTACCTTCATTTCCTTAAAAAATTTATTTACTTCAGAAACATGAAATTATATGTAAATATCAAGCCAAGATCCCAGATTTTCTGTGAATAAAAATGCCTATGCAAAGTAAATAAGATCACATTTTATGAAGTATTTCATAAAAGCCAGGTGAGAATTGGAATTGCCTTCTTATCTAGTACATACCAAAAAAACCACCATTGTGGGAGACTTACAAGAAAGTGAACAAACTGAAGCATTTTCACAAACCTCAAATTATTTTCAAATAATCAAAGAAATTCATATTAATCTGAATATTAATATTATCAATAATTCAAAATGGTGAATATTTTTTAAAAATGAGTCAGCATATCATTTGTCTGGCTATATTTTAATCTGTCATCAATTTATCTATCACCAATTTTGCCATAGAAAGTGTATCAACATCCTATTTTCTTATAGAGATAAAACATAACTTTAAAGTAGACTTCTAGTTTAAAGCATACATTATTAAAAAAAAGCATACATTATGTCAAAATATCTTATTTAAAAATTCCTACCTCTTTGCTTTCCTCCATATCTGACTCGCTGCTAAATTCTTCAGTATTTAAATTTTCAAAATCAGATTCTCCGACAGCAATTGGTACAGTCACAGTGAGGCTGGGATTGTTTATGAATGACATATAATCACTTTCATCCACAACATATTTTTCCACACTGCTGCCTATGCCACTGGTAGTTCCATTTCCATCTTTGAGATAATTGAGATCTTTGCCTATTTCTATAGTGGTATGGTTGGAAATACAGCTGTCTTTTTTGTTATTTAGATCTTCGAGAGGTTTAATTTCATCTAGGGCTTTCTGCTTTCTTACAAAGGCTTTCTGAATAAATTCACGTAGTTTTCTTTTCACGTAATCAATTCCTTTCTGCATCCTTCCCACAGCAATCTGGAGATTGTTCATTTCATTATCATCGTCAGTGGCAGCAAGGTTGTCAGAACTGAATGAACTCAAAAGCAAGGCCAGGAAGAGGTTCAGAACCTAAGCACAATAGGAAAATAGGTGATGAAAACATTGTGTTGTTTCAGTTGCTCTTAAGTATAAGTTTTCCAAAATTGCTCTTATACCACATTTTTTACTAATAGGTATTCTTTTTAGTTTGTGATAAATTATCCTGAAAAAAGTGAATGAAATAAATACCTGTCCAGTATCAAGTGATACTATTAACATTATTTCCTTTTTAGTCATAACAAAATTACTGAAACCACTATTATGTGAAACTTCTAAATTAAGTTCAGTTCCACAAGAGAAATCTTAGTTATCTAGATAACTATAACAGTGAACAAAGAAAAAAAAGTTTTATTTGGGATGCTAAGTACTTTCCCTATGTAAACTGGATTTTCCAGGACACTGATAATTTATTATAACTTTATTCCTAAAATGATAATTCTAATACATTTAAACATGATTTTGTTCTCATGTATTTGTACCAATTTTTGCACTAGATAATTAACCAAATTAGAAAAAAATATATACTTAATGCTAGATCAAAAGTCACAGTTTTTGGTTCAGAAAATCATGGCCACTAGATCTATACAATGGCTGAAATACTATAAAAAATGGTTTTTATACAATAACCATGACGTTAATATTGATGTAAAGATTGTGAAATCAGGATATTCCCACGGACAAAAATCTCTAATTAGTCTGTAACTTGAGTCTCTAAAAATAGGCCCCACTGGTAGGAGTGAGTGAAAAGATTAGTGACTATAAACCCACTCCGTATTACTCAAAACATATAATTTACTAATGAATCAGGTGCTCAGATGGGTATAAGACCAAGTTGTATTATTTTTTTCAGGATTTGATTGATAATTTTATGAGTTTCTGATTATTGAAGCATATAGAATAACAGAAGGATCTAGTAGTAAAGGAAGCCAAAGACAAAATATAAAAATAATACAGAAGAATCCTAGAAAAGACTTTAAATAGAACTCCAATGAAAAAGATGCTGCTCTTGCTACATTTCCTCTACCCAATAAGCTAATAAGGCCTATGGCTCCTTTGTTTAACCAGTAACAAGTTAGTCTACCCATGGTAATAGGAAATGTAAAAAATGTGTAAGATCCAATAAGGACTTCACGAAACCTGTAAGTCTATATTGACATTTCTCAATTGCTGTAACCACGGTTGCTGGTATTCATACTAAGGCCTACTCCTTTACCAATAAAATTATATTTTATTGTTATTTGTTTTAGAATTTATTATTTGGATGAAAAATTGATGAAAGAAAAAAGTTAAATGCTACATTTTGGTGTTTATCCATAATGAAAATGAATTTTGGTGGCATGGTTTTCTAGATTTGATTTCTGAAGGTTTATTAATGAACTATCTTCATCTATTAGGATATTTTTCTTGATATGTATCAATCGGCCCTCCCAGAGTGAGATCCAACTTCTATTTCCTCTTCAAAACACTGAGGCAAGTACTCTATTTATAAGTGTGTCATTTATAGTTCTAGCTGTATGGCTTGCTCCCCTTTCTTGTTAGAATGAGTGTGGGGCAGTCTTTGGCTCCACCTCTGTCTTCCCTGTGGACCAGTCACGGCAGTGATTACTGACACTTCTTGTGGTGAAGCACCATAAGAAGTTTATGTGAGTTCAAAGGGGGTTATGTCAGCTTGCCTTTGGGGGACCTTTCTCTCTTCAGTGAGGGTGAAAAAGAAAAATTATAGGAGGCACTGCATAAAGTTCATTCCATCTTGTTTAAGTAAATATAATATGAACACATTTCTTTACTGGTGGTAAAAATGACAGATATTATTACTACCTTAGCTACCCCAGAAATATATCCAAGATCTCATGAAAGGGGGAACATTTTAAGCTGATAGTCAAAAAAGAAAGGAGAGCCTTTTTTTTCCCTTAAAGGTACAGAATTTCAATGTATGCATATAGATGGAAATGATTATTTCACAGACTATATCTCTTTAATCATACACAGTATTCCAAATTTTTAAAAAAGATTTTTATTTATTTATTTATTTATTTGAGAGAGAGAGTGTGTGTGTGTGTGCACGAGAAAGGGGACAGGCAGAANGGAGAGCCTTTTTTTTTCCTTAAAGGTACAGAATTTCAATGTATGCATATAGATGGAAATGATTATTTCACAGACTATATCTCTTTAATCATACACAGTATTCCAAATTTTTAAAAAAGATTTTTATTTATTTATTTATTTATTTGAGAGAGAGAGTGTGTGTGTGTGTGCGTGCACGAGAAAGGGGACAGGCAGAAAGAGAGGGAGTAGCGGACTCCCCGCTGAGCCGGGAGCCTGGCATGGGGCCTGGGACCATGACCTGAGCCAAAGGCAGACACTTAACAGACTGAGGCACCCAGCTACTCCTACAGTAATCCAAATTTATGTTAAATGTCATCCATAGGTATAGATGCTTCTGAAATTCTCCTTTCAATCTGAATCTTCTGTATAATTACATGTCAGATTTGTCTTATTTCTGTAAATTAATAGATCATATGGGATATGTTGAATTTCTTTTGCTTTAAATCCATTCTACATTTTCTAATTGTTCGTTGTTAGCTTCCTAATAAAAAGCCATCTGTAGCTCTGAATTGCCTACCAAAAAAATCCAATTTTGTTATGTACAATCAGCTTTTTCATAAATTAAACTCTACACAGTCTAGCCCTACAGTTAACTTTCTACTACTCCTACTATGGATTCCCTGCTGCAGTTTGATCTGTTCATTCATTGTTGTCATAAAGGATTCTGTTCTTTGCCTTTTCTTTTCTTCCAATATATGCCAAATATATATATATATATACATATATATATACATATATATATATTTAATCAAACCAAATCCATAATACAAGCCTATGACTTTTGTTTCTGTTGTATGTAAGCCCAGGACTCTCTCTTCCTGTCCTATGCAATCCTGTACTTCTCTGAGAGCAAGCAAATTGTATTAGGGATTGCGGTGGCTATAAAATATATCTACAAATTATTTGTTACTCCTCCGTCCAAAAGTTAAAGCCTAATTCCTTCTTAAGTGTGAGTTTTTCTTAGTGACTAGCTCTGATGAATACAACATGGCAGAAGGGACAGTGTAGGACCTCAAGATTAGAACACAAACAAAGCCTTCTCTCGCATGTCACCTGCTCTGGGAGAAGCCAGCTCCAAGTCCTGTAGACAGTCAACAATCCTATGGAGAGGCTGACGTGGAGAGGAACTGAGGCCTTGTGCTAACAGCCAAGGGGTAACCGGGATTTCCTGTCAAAAGCTACCAGAGGGAGGCTTCTTTGGAACCTGACCTTCCAGCTTCAGTCAAGATAACTGGGGCTCTAGCCAGCACCTTGACAACAACCTTATGACAGACCCTGAGCTGGAACCACCCAGTTAAGCTACTCCCAAATTTATGACCCACAGAAACTAGAGATAGTAAATATTTGTTGTTTCAAGTCACCATTCATATTTCTGGCTTGCACAGTGTTCACGTTTTTTGTTACTTCAAGAATAGGTCTGCATTATCTAGGCTAATATTGAGGAGGCTGAAATCTGCAAATGAATAGAAATAAACAATAACCTCTTGCTCTTTTCCTCTCCCCTTTTTCTTCCTTTGAAGGAATTGGAGGTTACTTTTATGTGAAAGGAAATTAAGTCTATAAATTACATATTTTAAAATATGGTTATGTCAGTCCTTGTTCTAGTCCACTGGATTGGAACTTAATCAAGCAACCCAGAATAATTACTTAAATATGTGAAGTATAAGAACCTGATCCCCATCACTGAGTCTATTGTCTTCTCTTCCCCATCCACTGGGTCCACTATTGCTTGGTTTGTGACAGTCTACTTTTCTTCCTACAAGCTAAATCTTACATCTTAATTAAAGATAATTTATGTTCAAACTCCTTGACAAAGCCTGCCTTGTTACCCTTGCTGAAGCAATGATTCCACTTTGTGAACCTGACATATAGCACTTTGATTTTACAGTTTTGACACATATTAGATACTTCTATCTTTACTCCTGTTTGAGTAAGTTGTATCATGGTGTATATATATCTTCTTATCACCTTTTCCATGCCTCCAGGACTCAGTGAAGATGTATTGGGAATAGTTCATTTGACAGAGACATGATAATATGTGATTCTTGAGTCAGTGTTACTTGCTGACACTGTAGTTTCTAGGCACCAAATAACATGCACTTTTAATGGATTGAGATGATCATTAATTTTTTTAACTCCAATTTACAGGGAACCCAAATCTGAAACATCTTTAAGTAATACAATTGTTGATACTTAAAAATAAAGTGAGTGACTATTCTTAGTACCATATCCATGCTTTAATACGAGAACTAAAAGATAAAAGCCAAAAATGGCCCTCTCCATGGAATAGTAAGAAGTAGAATGATGAAGAACAACTCTGGTTCAAATGGTATTTTAATAGTTTGTTATATGCTATATGGTATATGTTATATGTCCTTATATAAAACTGGAAAAAATAAAAATAAACAATGAATAAATATTTTTAAAAAATTTATGTGGATCTCAATAGTCTAAACTATACCTGGCTCCTGCAATAATGAATAATTGAGCATTGATTTAAAAAAGCCAAAAACAGGGCGCCTGGGTGGCTCAGTGGGTTAAAGCCTCTGCCTTCGGCTCAGGTCATGATCTCAGGGTCCTGGGATCGAGGCCCATATCGGGCTCTCTGCTCAGCAGGGAGCCTGCTTCCTCCTCTCTCTCTGCCTGCCTCTCTGCCTACTTGTGATCTCTCTCTCTCTGTGTCAAATAAATAANATCTCAATAGTCTAAACTATACCTGGCTCCTGCAATAATGAATAATTAAGCATTGATTTAAAAAAGCCAAAAACATATAAAACGCTCCTCAGTTGAACATACTTTTCAATGGTTACATTTCTTTTACTAAAAATAAGGAAAATATTTNAATAAATAAAATAAAAAAGCCAAAAACATATAAAACGGTCCTCAGTTGAACATACTTTTCAATGGTTACATTTCTTTTACTAAAAATAAGGAAAATATTTTTACTACATACCACCAGGTTTCCAATCACCATGACCATCATGAAGACAGTAAGGCACATGGTTTGGCCAGCGACCTCCATACAGTCCCACATGGTTTCTATCCACTCTCCACACAGCACGCGGAACACAATCAGGAAGGAGTGGAAGAAGTCATGCATGTGCCAGCGTGGGAGCTCACAATCATTGGAAATCTTGCAGACACATTCTTTGTAGCTCTTACCAAAGAGCTGCATGCCAACCACAGCAAAAATGAAGACGATGATGGCCAACACCAGGGTGAGGTTACCCAGAGCCCCCACTGAGTTGCCGATGATCTTTATCAGCATATTCAGGGTGGGCCAGGATTTTGCCAATTTGAAAACTCGGAGCTGGAGACAAAAGTGAGAAAGTTATTACTGCCCTGCCTTCTAAAGAATCTGTAAATTTATTTACAGGGAAAATCTATAACATAATTGCCTCAACTATAGGGTGATGGCTTATTTGCATGTCAAACTTTTATCTAGCAAATGTACCAGTTATTTAACACCCTGGGTTATTTTTCATTCTAAAATAGTCTATTTTATAAACAAAACAAATATATTATATAGTTTTTATTGGCATTTTAATGATAAAATACACCAACATTTTCAGAATCTTACATAAGCGTATGTACGATTTTTTTGTTTTGTTTTCCATAGGGACCTGATATAGCTAAGATTAATGGTGATTAATTGGCAGAGACTGATTCACAAAAGTAGAGGCTGTCATTATTTAAAAGCTCGAAATGGATACATTTTTTTAGTGCACTTGAGATGCGTAAGTACAGATAAATTTAACAAATTATGTAAGGTATAAGAGAAAAAAACAACTAATTTCTTTAAATCTTTAGATTGCTTTAATCTTGCTTTATCTTGATAAATCTTGAGATTGCTTTAATCTTGCTATAACATCAAACTGTATTTTAAAGCAGATTAATTACACCATAGTTCGCCTGCCCTTGTTTGCATTTTCACTTTCTGTGAACCATGGTCACCCGTGGTCTGGAAGCAAATGATGCTTCTTCCTCCTTAATAGTGGCCTAACGCTATGTAACAATGCCTACAATGCCTACATCAATTTCCTCACTTCATGTCAACACACAGGCATTTTATCATCTCAAATCATCACTAGAAGAAAGGTGACTACAATAAGATATTTTGAGAAAGAGACCACCTTCAGATAACTTTTATTAAGAATATATTGTTGTAATTGTTCTATTTTATTATTACATATTATTGTTAATCTCTTACTATGTCTAATTTATAAATTAAATTTTATCACAGGTGTGTATGTATAGGGAAAAACAGTATAGACAGAGTTCGGTACTATCCACAGTTTTAGGCATCCACTGGGGGGTCTTGAAACATATTCCCACAGATAGTGGCAGGGACTACTGGGACTTACTGTATTCAAATAAGAAATACTTGAACTTAAGTAAAAAGCTGTATTTTGTCAACTCTTATGTCTTCAGTGATTTAATCAATTCATTATAGTGTGTAAATGGCTTGCCACCACTACTTGACATGTCAGTTGTATGAGCTCATGGAGTCCTCTAAGGTACCATTTACAGTGCAACTGCAGCAGTGTTTTATTTCTGATGCTTCAGTAAATGTCAGGCCAAGAGTAGTGCATTATTTAGTGGCATCTAAGTGACCCAAAGGAGTGGATAAAAGTACCAAAATGTTTAATTTATTCCCAGAGAATAATTACTACAAAAGAGCCTACACACTAAGCGAAACACTAATGCTAATATGCTTCCTATTTCCCCAAACTGCATCACATCATCCAAAGATCTAGTAAACATTTTTAAGTAGTTGCCCATAATATTTGCTATATAATAATTTCTAATTTTTGCTGTTTTTTGCATCCTTCTAGCTTCAAATTAGATTCACAGCTATCCATGACAACTATGGAAGGAAACCATAGTTCTAAGGATCTCAACTGAAATTTCAGCTTTGAAGGTGGTACAGGAAATTCTAAATAGACTTCAGAGCAGTCTTGAATCTAATCACCATTAATATGTTACTGATAAGAACCTGTCTTTAGTAACTATCTACAACCTCTGTTAATTGAAAATAAATCACAAGAGCCAACTCAAAGTAACAGCATGATAGAACATATCACACTTTAAATGGAAATGTGTCAAGTGATATTTTGTCTCTTAATTTTAAAAGATTCATAAACTGATGAATATAAAGATCAAATAAAAGACTCTTTAAAATTAACAAAACATGGGGTGCCCGGGTGGCTCAGTGGGTTAAAGCCTCTGCCTTCAGCTCAGGTCATGATCTCAGGGTCCTGGGATCGAGGCCCGCATCAGGCTCTCTGCTCAGCCGGGAGCCTGCTTCCCCCTCTCTCTGCCTGCCTCTAAGCCTACTTGTGATCTCTCTCTCTCTCTCTCTCTCTCTGTGTCAAATAAATAAATAAAAATCTAAAATAAATATATAAATTAAATTAACAAAACATAATATAGGCAAGTCTTTTCAGGGCTGGATCTGGTGACTTCCTGCCTGGCTGAAAGGGCAAATGTGTGGGGAGATCCACCTTCTTCCCTTGCACACCCTACCCACTCTCAAGTCTTGATTTCTTTCTTTTTTTTTTAAAGATTTTATTTATTTATTTGACAGAGAGAAAGAGAGAGAGAGAGAGAGAGATCACAAGTAGGCAGAGAGGCAGGCAGAGAGAGGGGGAAGCAGGCTCCCGGCTGAGCAGAGAGCCTGATGCGGGCCTCGATCCCAGNTGCGGGGCTCGATCCCAGGACCCTGAGATCATGACCTGAGCCGAAGGCAGATGCTTAACAACTGAGCCACCCAGATGCCCCTCAAGTCTTGATTTCTATGGGAGCAAAGTGGGCAACTCTGTAATTCCTGAGCCTCTGAGAGAAAGGCGAGCTCATCCTAAGTCTTAACCGAGGCTTATGCATAGTTTAGCAAACTTCACACAACTGAAAGATGAATATTGTGTTGTTTAATTGTATTTGAATTTATCTATGAATCCTTTTTTCTCCCTCTCTATTAGCCCTGCCACTCAATTACTAAAGACAGAACTGCTGATTGTTCATTTGAATAAACTTCATCTATTTTTTAAAGCTATGATGAAGAACAAATAACCAGCTAGTTGCAGAGGAATCTGGTTTGTTTGTAAACATATTCAAATAATATTTTAACTATGGAAAATATTATAATTCTTATTCCTACTAGGTAAGAGAGATCTGATTAAATTAATTATAAAAACATTATGGATACTCTCAGTTAATTTACCAGCCGAAATGATCGGAGAACTGACAATCCTTCCACATTTGCCAAACCAAGTTCCATTAAACTAAGGCTCACGATTAAACCATCAAAAATATTCCAGCCTTCTTGAAAGTAATAATATGGATCCATGGCTATTATCTTAAGAAACATTTCTGCTGTGAAGATCCCAGTGAAGACCTAAACGAGAAATGTTATTACACAAGTGAATACTCTTAAAAACATAAATAATTATTGTGCAATTTAACTTACTCCCAATAAACCACAACTAAATTACAAATTTTAAAAATTGGTTTAGTAGTCTAGCAAATCAGTAAGCTCAAATGGTATGTACTCAAATCAATATTTAAATTGTTTACTACACTTAAGGTTTATTAAGTGATGAGGAGTATATGAATTAAGACCATAAAATTAATATTGTAATTTTTATTTTCTTACATGAAAGGTTCAGCTAAATCATTGTGGTCCACTGCACTTCATAAATTTCAATTTGGTGATTTTTCATTTTCATTCATTTCAAAGTATTTCTAATCTCTCTTGTGATTTCTTCTTTAACCCGCTGTCATTTAGGGGAAGTTTTTTAACTTCCACATATTTGTAAATTTTCCAAATTTATTTGTTATTGATTTCTAATTTCATTCCATTTTTGTCAGAAAAGTACTTTGTATGATTTCAATCTTTTTAAGTTTATTGAGGCTTGTTTTATAACCTCATATATAGCTTATCTTGGGGAATATTTCATATGTACTTGAAAAGAATGCATATATCCTGTCTATATATTTTCTACTATTCCATGATTCATCTCAAATGCAAACCTTGCCTTCCTTAACACGTAAGACAAGTCCCACTTTGAATTGTTCATTTGTCGTTTTTGTCTTTCCAGCATCTACTCTGTCTTCATCTAGAAATAGCAGACTTGATTTTTTTTCTTTATTGTTTCACTCATTTACTCTGTCTCCAGTGATAAGAAATGGTTCTGGTTTGGCCAAACAGGGCATTCTAATTCTAGAACAAGAGTAACTGACTGCTTAGAAATGGTTATGTAACTCCAACCAGGCCAATAATCATCAATTCTTAGACTTTTGTTAAGCAACTAGTTAGGAAGCACAATCCTTCTGCTCAGAACTCTATGCTGGTAAGATAAAAGTTGGTGGGCTGTTGCCACCAATAGAATACCCAGCCAGAGACAAAGGAAACATATTGGGAAGAAGTAGGGTCAAAAAATGATTCCCAGTGACATTGCTTGAGAAACAGAATCTATACAGGTTAAAACCTGGAGCTATGTCCAAATGGGTGTTAGCTACTTGAGGTAATGAAATTATCTTTATTTTTGCTTATGCCCATTTGAGTTGTTTCCTAATACCTACCTTCATTAAGCTTTCTTCCATCCCTTGCTCATTTTTTAGAGATGATATTGAAGTGGTTCCCATACAGGTGAAAATTTGGACTAGGTAATGTTATTATTCTTTCCTACCCCACAGTTCTATGATTTCTGACTACAGTTTATGATATTCTCTGAAATAGCTTTCAGAGACTCTGATATAGTATTCAGACACTCCATTGCTGTCAATTTCTTATGGGTACAGTTTCCCCAATTGTAAAATACAGACAAACATAGTATCTGCCTTAGGACTGAATTTATGGGAATCTAGCGAGAGGGAGCTCATGTAAATTTCATTTCTCAAGCTGGGAGGTGCATGAGAACTTAAGCCTCTTATATTGGTATCAATATATTTTTGTTGCCTGAGTTAAGATCACTTTACTTTCCTTTCTGTCATTCTACTATATATCCAGTGAATGTTAATATAAATTTTTAAGTGAAAATGCATGCAAAAATTTATCATTTTCAATTCCTAAATTTACAGGAGAAATTCAAACAGAAGTAATAATCTCTATGTGATAGTTCCCACCCAAAGATTCCATCTTCAGTGTTTATAAATGATGTTTCAAAATTTTCTAACTTGGCATATTTTATAATTTGACAAATGTAGCCATGTTATTAAGAATCTATTCTAACTACCTGATGAGAAACACATCACAATCTTGTTACCATAGACCAATGTCCTCTATAATTCATAATCATCTTCCTAATCGAATTTAATTCTAAATCAAATTGCATGTAAAATCTTATACTCTCTTGCACTGCTTAACTGTAACAATATATTTTTGTTATAAAAAAGGGATGCCAAACTTTTGCTGTTCAGGTATACATGGCCAATTAATACACATTTAACTTGTAGGTGATATATGAAATTCATTAAGGCAGTGATGAACTCTTTCAAGGGGAAGAAGAACCCTCAGTGAGTCTTACCAGGTTCCCAACTGACAGCACACTGCTGAATTGCTCTGTCATAGGGTAGTGCTCCATGGCCATAAAGAGTGTATTTAAGACAATGCAGATGGTGATGGCCAGATCAACAAATGGGTCCATCACAACCAGGTTGACGAGATGTTTCACCTTTAACCATGGTTTACAGCAGTCCCAAATCAAACACATGTTAGCAAATTTGTACCAGCAGGGTGGGCATTTCTGTCTGGATTCTTCAAGTTCTGGGGGGGGAAAAAGTTAGAATACTTATGAAAACTGCTTACTTTCTATTAGGCAGCATTTGGTTTAAATTGAAAGTGACTTTTTAGAAATCTAAAGTTGTCAAAAGGCATTAATGGGTTAATCTGATGGTGGAACAGGAAAAGACCTATTATGGACAGCTGTCATAAAAACATGGGCACAGAAGGGCTAGTAAACTTTCTAGATCTATTTTGGCTAAACATAGTTTCTGTTCTGCAATATTAAACTGTCCCAAAATTATCTTCAAGGATATCTGAAACTAATGAGGAGGTCTTGGGTTAAGCTTATCCATGCTCTAGATAGAGCCAGATATGTGTGTGTGTGTGTATAAATATATATATATATAAAATATATTGATTATATATATATAATCAAAGAACCTCTTCTCAGAAGATGTCCTAAAACTTTTATCAGTCATGCTAAATCTCAGTTTCTTGGATTAGATATGTGTTTTGGGTCTTTTAATGAGATAGTTTGGTCGGTATCACCAGTCTTAGTCAAAAAGTTTCCAGTTAAGATTTTTTGGATATAGGCTTGCATATTAAACTCAACAAGATTCCTTTCCTCTAAATTTCTTTATTTAACTAGATGGCACAAAAGAAGAGAAAATATGCACGTTAAACTGGGATACTCACTGTTAGCATAAATCAAGGTTTCAATTGAGACTTATGCACTACTGGTAAAATATAAGAGGATTTTAGGTGGAATGTATGTAGAATTCATAAATTTTCATGGTGTGAATTTATTTTAATGTATTAAAGTGTATAATTGTCATACCAAACCTATGATATAAAATTTCATATCATGCTACACTTATTTAAAAAAAATATATAATGCTTTCAAGAAGCATTTCTACTGAATAATAGGAGAGAGAAGACAGACTTGCATAGCTCTTTAAGGTGATACCCAAAATACTGAAACGTGGTAAATACTGGCAAAGAATTTTAGAAAATTAGGAAGTGGGAAATTACTATCTCCTTTGGTAAGACGATCCTTTCATCAACTCTTGAGTGGGAAAAGAATGCAGAACTTGTTGTCTGCCCGTATCATTACTTCACACCTGATTATCTGCTCTGTCAAATATGAGACCAGCACGTCTTAGCACTAAAATATAGGAAAAGATTCTTTTTTCATTCATGGTCATTTGACTCTGGTCAGTTACCTTAGTATTACTACTGTAGCAACTGACATATCTCTTCAAACCTGATACAATTCACTAGAAGCTGAATTTTGTGGGGGAGAAAACAGCATATGGAATGGATAAACACAACCATAGCTAATGATTTTTTATTTTGGTGATAAACATTCACTACTAACTTATAAGTTCACCACTTCCCTAAAGTAAATTAATTTCCTGTTTCTTTTTAACAGAAATCCATTAGAGGTAGATTCTTCAATTGTCTCTTTAGATACTAAAATTCTTCAAGTGCACAGTTTATTTCTCTTTTTCTTAATATGTAATTTTGTAAACCATAAAGAATAGTTGAGGTATAAATCAGAGGAAAAAAATAGTATCAATGACCAGTTATTGCATAGATGCTTCTAAGACTCCTAAACAATGTCATGTTTATACTGAAGATAAAAAGATATCATTTACAGTAATTAACAAAAGAGAAATGAAATAATAACTCTTGGCCTATGGACAGCCAGAATAAGTATTTTTAAATGTTACTTGTCATTTAGCAGGTAAAGAGAAGCAAACAGGAATTGTGTAGGAAAAAAAAAAAAACAGAGAAAAAGTCAAAAGGGAAAATTCAGCCAGTGTTGCTCATCTTGACACCAGGAAAAAGTGGATCAAAGTTGTTTTAGTTCTAAAATAAAATCATTCAATTATTCATGCCAGAGAATTGGAGAGAGACAGAGAGAGAGAGAGACAGAGAGAGAGAGGGAGAGACAGAAGAATCTTACATTTTAAAACAAAACAAAGCACTCAGGAAAGAACGACAGCCATCTCTCCATTATTCCTGTGTGGATTATCTGCACTGAGATTCACTTACATCCTAGTTTTAGGTATCTTGCTGGTTCTCCTCAATTCCTCAGGTGTTTGTAACTTACCCTCCCACTATCTTTCCCAAGGATGTGACCAGGAAACATTTCTGTATGGTTTTTGCATTTAAAACTTGAAAAGCAAATGATTCACTTTTGCTCATCTCCTACAGTTTCATTAATGGGAGGCTATTTATTACACTGGACAATGGAGACTTGACTGCAGTTCAAAAGAAGGAAAACAAAAGATGCCAACCAGCTGGATCAACAAGCCTGGTTCAAAAAAAGAGAGAGAGAGACAGAGAGATGGGGCAGGGAGAAGGGGGAAGTAAACTAAACCATGATTAGACTCAGAAGAAAGGATCCCCAAATAAACAAATTATGTCAACCAAAGAAACCCTTCCACTGTTAGCAGGACCAAAAAAAGGAAGGACTATGTAAGACAGCTCTAATGTGCATGTGTATGTGAAGTATTGCTAACAACCAACCTAGATCAATGTCATATTCAAAATTTTTAGATACAACTGAATAAAGAAAATAAAGGTTTATATTCTATAAAACCAATGAAAAACAGAATGAAAATGTTGCCTTGGTCCCTCACAAAAGCAAAAGGTCAAAAAGCTCTTCAAGGTATTAAACCAAACACTCAGTCTTCTGCTTCCTAAGTTATACATATTTCTAGGACATCCTAGGCAACTCCATTGAGACACATTTCAATGGAGAGCCATGTGGATACACTCACTTTGAACTCTGTATCTTAATTAGTGGACAAGTCCAATCTTGTGGTGGATTGATGTTTTTCAAGTAATTGCTTACGTTAGCTCAAACTTAATGGTATCAGAAGTGCAAAGTAGGACTGTTGATTTAGACTTACCCTGTCTCCTTCTCTACTTCTTGCTTTAGGGAGCAGACATGCTGCTGACATCGGTAGCAGAACCACTGGCAGCTTCCTCTCAGTGGTTTTGCTATGGCAAGGAGCAGAAGACCAGAGAATCTTCAAAAGATTTACCTGGAGGGACAGGGAGGAGCAAGCTACTGGCAGCTGGGGGAGAAGAGGGAGTGCAAGCTAACGCAGGCGAGGTTGGGGAAGAACGTACTGAGTTTAATATTCCATAGAAATCAGTGAGAAGATTTCTGATACTGCATGAAGATATTATGAAAATTGGGTGTTGTAATATTGATGTGGCTGTGATATATATTCAGACATCTACACTGTGGGTTTTTTCTGGCTGTGACTTTTAGGCTTTTGGTACTGGTATTAGTATCAAAAAATCTATGCATTCGGATTGGAAAAGAATTATTCCAAGAATACATCCAATGCCAAGAGAAACTATAGCTAACAATAAGAGAGTCATGTGCCTATGCATTCTCTCTCATTCACCATCTTTCTTTTTCCTTTGACATGTCTACACACACACACACACACACACACACACACACACACACACAACCTGGGAGGGAGCAGAAAGAGGGGGGCTATAAAAGAGAAAAGGAGAGAAGGGAGATGGAGGGTAAGGGAGAAGGACAGAATATATTTTATATGAAAGTATTTTCCAAGTAGTTGAAGTTGATAGTTCACATTTAAATTCACTTACAGTGTGGAAAGACACAAACATGAATTAACAAAAACAATGAAAGTAAAATGACAATAATGATAATATTTACTGATTGCCTTCTACATTCCAAATACATAGGTGTTTTATAAACGATGTCTCAATTCTTACAACATCCTGATGCCTAGACCTCATTATCTGCATTTTACTGATGAAAAAAAAAATGAAGTTTAGAGTCATACTAACACATTTACCATGGAGCAGAACCAAGAATCAATCACAGATCAAGCTGTACCCAAAGTCCTTATTTTGGCATTGTAAGATCCAGACTGCTAAACAATATGTTAACTACTCAGATATACAATCTGCAACTAAAGAAAGAGCTGATATATTGTAAAACTCTGGTCAAAGAGAGGCAAAAGTAGTTCTACAAAATTTTGAAAAATTTGCTTCAAAGAGGTTAATATCAAACCTTAATCCACATTTTTTCATTTATATTTCTGGTTAATCAAAGGACTTTATAACTTTTGTCTCAAGCAGTTAATGCAATTCAAAGGGTTAGCATCACCATGAAAATAAACATTTATCATTATACTCTTTTCATTATCATGCACACAACAAGCTTCAACAATTTAGAATTGAATCTGCAAAAGCAGTATTCCAAGTATATCTAGAATTTGCAGTAGCTTCCTGGAGGCTAAATGTAAAAATCTGTATGAGATAGTAGAATCTATGCGTTGTATGTGGATTTTACTTTATCTGGTAAAAGACATAATACTGATGTGATATAAAGTCAGGAAGAATTTTCTTTGAATTCACAGAAGTATTTTTTTCATCATTATCAAAGCACCACCAAGTAGCTCTGCTGTAAGACTTTTGACATACCTTCCATGGTGTTGGTCAAAATACTGGCTAGACTCATTGCTCTTTGCCTTGCTGTAGGATCTTCCAGCAAATCCATGGAAACATGATAAGAACTAGACCGTCTCTTTCTTAGTTCTGTTTCAGTAGTCGTGCCCTGAAAACAAAATTTCAGGTAAAATAACTGTTATTCTTAAGGGTAGCAAAACCCTAAGTATTCCTATAGTAGGTACTACTTAAATAAATATCCAACAGATGAGAACAGCTCATTAAGATATTGCTGGAATCAGCATTCTTGGGAAGTGTTTGAAAGCCCATCAGATTCTCAGCCTTCAGTGATGCCTGGGTTTGCAATCAAGATGGACTTTAATTCCTCCACAGTGGAGCTTTTGGCTGGAGGGATCATGCCTACCATTGCACAGATGATCTTTTAGCATTTCAACCAATCCTACCTAGAACTTCAGATTGAAACTCAGTGTTCCTTGATTTACTTTCAGGTTGAGTTATTAGATCTTTATAGATACATATTCATGTTTTAACATATGGAAAGAATTTTTAAGGTTTCCGTTCCCCTAAAATGTGAATTCAACTTGTAAAATGCTTTTGTTCATTATAAATAGATAACATTGCCCAACATCCTTAATAATAAAAGCAAATATTAGAACTAATTTATAACTATCTTACATTTACAAAACAACTCCACAAAACATCCGTAAAACACCACATCCTTGGTGCTAAAACTCTAATTTAAGTCAATAACACCAATTTGGGGAACTCTGACTTTTAACTATGATAAAATGATTTGATACTTTTCTATTTCAAAATAAACTCACCAAGATTTCAACATGGGCAGAAATTTATTCCTACCTTAGGAGATCAAACAAAGAAGTGAATTATCACAGGAAGAAAGGGCAAAACTCATGCATTTCATATGCTGATCTGAGTGCTAATGATAAATAAGAAGTCATTTTTAGTTCTCTGGGGATCTTCCCTGTTTCTAAAAGAGCAATATGAGTCCTGTTCACCTACTTTGACGTTACTGTGGAATGAGTAATTAACATTATTTTATTAACCTGCATACTTCCAATGCAGACATATTCAAAAGCAAAGTTTCCACTCAGTTGAAATGATTGCCACTAGTGGTGATACACGTCCATCCAGGTCACTCTAAAATTAATTTAATGGTAGAAAACAAGCAAAATTAATGAGAAAAAAAATAACCCCCTCTGTTGAAACTAAAGCCCTTCGAATCAAAAGGTTGTTTCTCAGAAATTAAAATATTTAGCCTGGTCAGAGAGGCAAAGTTTTAAGAAAAAAATAGGGTCACTTTAAGGTCATCTAATCCCTTCTGCTCTATTCAGAACTATATGTAGAATCCTAGATCTGTCTAATCTTTAATGATAGATTTCTGATCCGCTAATGGTATTACTGAGGAAATTCTCTTTTTTTTAAAGATTTTATTTATTTATTTGACACACAGAGAGAGAGATTACAAGTAGGCAGAGAGTCAGGCAGAGAGAGGAGGAAGCAGGCTCCCTGTGGAGCAGAGAGCCCGATGCGGGCCTCGATCCCAGGACCCTGAGATCATGACCTGAGCCGAAGGCAGAGGCTTTAACCCACTGAGCCACCCAGGCGCCCTACTGAGGAAATTCTTAAGTTAAATTGTTTCTATTGAATTTACATGTCGAGGGTACTGTGTGCTTTGGGGGATCTCATTTCCCTTCAGCGGTTTATTTTCTATTCTCATTTACCCCTCTGCAGTCTCTCAAAGCCTACTCCTTTGTCTGCACCTCTGGCTCAGTGCCCTGCCTCTGAGCGCCTGCCTGTGTGATTGCAGAATGGACACGATGGAATAGGAAATAAGAGGATCTCACTAAGCTTTGCTTCAAATGGGCTCCCATTTGCCTTCAAAGATGTATCCTATCCTCTCTGATAGGGCAGGAGTTTTATGGAAATTACTGATAAATTCTATTTTCTGAGATACTCCTTATATTTATGCAAAGAAATTGTGGATTTGTTTTTGTTTGTTCAGTTATCATTTATCAAGATCAGTGATGCTCATAGTTCATCCTGTGTAAGAATCATCAAGGAAGGAGCTTCCCAGACTTTGTTCTCTTTAGTCTTTTGGTGTGAGTAAGTCTTGATTGGCCCAAGAATCTCTATTTTTTTTCTTTAAATCACTTTATTGAGGAATGACTGATATGTAAAAACCTGTCTATATTTAATATACACAATATATTCATTGAGTATACATTTGCGAACTATCAGCACTATCTAGGCCACAAACATCTCCAACACCTTCCAAAGTTTCCTTTCATCCCCTTTATTATTGTTGTTGTTGCTGTTATGATTTGTGATGAGGACACTTAACATAAAATCTACCACCTTAGCAAGTTTTAAGGATACAATGCAGTATCGTTAGCTATGGGCATTATGCTATATAAATCTCCAGAACTTATTTAACTTGCTTAATGGAAATTTTGTATCCTTTGGCCATCAAACTCACAGAAGCAGAGAGCAGAATGGTGACTGCCAGGGGTGGGGGGAAGAGGGAAATGAGGAATTTCCGTTTTTAAGAAGCATCCCAGGGAATTCTGATATAAGTAGTCTGAGGAGGAAGTATATTTTGAGAAACACTGGGTTAAAATGAAAATGTTTGCTTCCTTAGCCATTTCTTATTTTCCATTTAAGAAAGTTAAAAAAAAAAATCAATGGAAGACAATATAGCAGTTTGAATAGAATGTAGGGTTAGTAGCCAGCATACCTGGGGTACAATCTTAGTTCCACCATGCACAGACCTCAGCTTCCTCCTCTTTAAAATGGGGATACCTGTCATAAAGGGTTGTTGTGAGGACTAAATGAACTAAAACACATGTAAAGTGTTCCGGGCAGCATCTGGTACACAGTCAGCCACGATTATTTTAACAGAAAAGTTGGTGTTCCTTCCACATTCTTCCTGGTTCCTTCATCACAAAGTTCTACTTTTTTCACTATTCTATCTGACTGCAGGTACTTGGACATTTCTTTGGGAGAAAGCGGTGGGGAGAGGCCCTGGGCAAAAAGTAATCAATGGCTATTTCCATAACCTATAGGTAAGGGGTAAGAAACTCCTCTAATAGGTGACTGAAAGCTGACTCTATATGGTTTTGATGTGACTGAAAGGCCTTCTCCAACTATAATGAATGGGCTTGTTTTAGAAAAATCATACAAAGAAGATTATAATATTATTTGGAAAACTATAAAATACAGCCCAATAACATCGCTAGAATATTTTTATGTTGGACAATAAAATCTTATTTAATACCCAAAGTTAAAAAGCACCTCGTGTTTTACAGAGGAAAATGTCAGTAACATATCTCTGTAAGTGTCTGCTTAGTTGAAACTCTTTTTTTTTAATGCTTGATTTAGAGCCTCTTTATGTACAAAAAGAAATCACGATAGTAATATAAAAATTGAAATCTCTAAAAATTGCCGTACATGACCCTACCAGGTACTTTGAGTGACTTCTTTACCACACAAAGGTACAGTGGCTGGGGTCATTTGAGTAGGTGCTAAAATGTTACAGCACTCGACCAGCAAAGAAAAAGAAAGGTGCATCGCAGGATTTAGATGTCTTTAGTAATAGTATCTACTTCAAGCAGAAGTACCGAATTCTCCTTTGAATGGAACAGTGGTAATAAGAATATTTTTATCATTTCTTGCATTTCATTCAGTGATATTAATTAAACATTATGTTTGATAAATTGTCGCTGTGCTTTTTGGCAAGTTTCATACCCCTAGGCCTTTAAGGATGTCCTCTTCGTCTCCCCATATAATGATGACTACTTCTAATTAGATTCTGCGAGCGCCAACCTATATTTTTAATTAATTTGTAGAAACATCTCAATAGAACAATTTGACAAAGTGAGTTCACAGCTGGACCCAACCAACCCCAACAAAAGACCTAACAAAATTCCTGGATATGGAAATCAAAAAAAAAAATGCTGCCTGCACCAACCACAGGTCCCTTCCCAACCGTGGCAGTTTTCACTGGCCTCACCTCCGGAAGGAGCTGTCCAGCTGGAGATGTGAGGGCAGAAGGGCCCCCAACCAGCGAGACCACTCCATTGCAATCCACCGCACTGTGCATCTTTCCGTTCACCGGCAGAATGGGGAGTACCCTGGAGGCACGGCTGGCCTGGCTGACATTGCTGTGACGCCGCTCTCCATGTCTGTGTGGCACAAACAGAGAGTCTCTCCGGCTGTCATTGTCTTCAAAGGTACTGTGCTCATCATCGGCAAAGTCATTCTCAGAGCCAATATCCTTTGTTCGACCTCTGAAACTGAAAAGGCTCGCCCTACTGTTGCGTCTTGGAGAGAAAAGGGAGCCACGGATGCTCAATAAAGACTATGAATAATAAGAAAGCAAACAAAACACAGATGAACAGAATTAAGAGCAGTCATCCCCAAACATATGAGACCTGATTCGTTGCAGATTTGTTGACTTACTGGAGGATAAGTCACGGGACGAGTTGGAACCATGGGCTCCTGCGGTAACTGCTGGTGGTGTTCTGGCACTTCCTACCAGGTTCACCTCATCGGTTTTGCTTTCCCTTTTTCTCCCTTCCTTCATTTTTTATTTTCTGTCATATTCTTCTATTTTACACATGCCTTAAAATAGTGGCAAGTACCCCTCAATATTATTTTGTCCCATTACTGGCACATAAAACAGAATTTTTTACTAGACCCTATTCTAGAAGCTAATCTCATTTGACATGCCAAAGGAAAGCAGTTAAACACACACCTACATTCAGATCCTTTGAAGTCACAAACATAGCCAGTAAAGAGCTCACTACTGACCACACCCCGATGCAGACCTCACCACAGAGGAAAATAAAATCAATCTTGCTAGTAGGTCTGTTTAATTATAGTACAAGGAGCAGCTTCTCCCCTTCCCTTTGCATATTTTACAATGTCTTCATGAATAAATTAAATAAATTAAGCTGAGAGAACTGTATGATTCATTCCCTGATTTTCACTCTTCTGTCTCTCAAGAAATCTGAAAAGTACCATATTCACAAAAACCTGGTTTTCACTAAGTATTTGGTCACAATCATTACACAGATTTCTAAATGGCTACATTGTTACTGCCACCATGCAGTTCTCCTTGGTTCTTAAGCATTGCAGCATTGAACACAATCACTTCCTGATTATTACTAGTCTACTTTTTATAGCTCCACTGTAGTAAACACTTCCTTGCTTGTCCGATATCCATTCCTCCTTCTTCTTTCAACAGTGCCCTGATTATCCTTAACAAATGATCCTCAGTCAAGACTATGACCTGGTCCAGCCAATGAATTCATTCCATACCTCAGGCCATAGAGAACCATTTAAAATTGGGCAGGGGACCCTACTTGGTCCACTGGCAGCCACTTTTTTCTTTCGCAATTGTTGAAAAAGAGGTGCGTTTTCAGTTGGGGTTGCTAAGAATATTGAAAATAAGTTTGAAGTTGCAGTGGCATCTTGCCACTGCACTGGAGGAACTTAGGCTTGAAATATGGAGAAATGTTTGGCCATAATAACATATTTTGAGCCTTAGAATCCAGCCATGCCTAAAACTACTGACAGATATCATTTATCTGATCTAATCAGTTCTCTTTTTTTTTTATTTAATCTGGCTAGAGTTGGATTTCTAGGATTATTAATAGAAAGAATACTAATTTAATCATTTAAATGTTATAAGTTTGATCTTTTTCTCTCCAAAGGATTTAAAGCTAACTAAAATTATTTTGTACCTATATATTTTTTATATTTCCTGACTAACAAGTACTTTTAATTTTCTTTTTGGCTAAAAATTAATTTTTCTCAATAATATCTATAAACATCTATAAAACATTTATAAGCTTTAAATACTATCTTATGTTATAGAATCCTATTCATTAATTACAGAAAGAAGGACATTTAGAGACTGATCTGCTCCCCCAAAAGACATCCTTTCTCCTTTTCCTGTTTGTATGTTTTTTCGTCTTATTACCAACTTCATTAGTAAGAGTTCTTTTCCTTTACTGTTTTTCATATAAGTAATTATATTTTTATGTCTCTCTTAGACTACTACCCAATTTCTTTTACTTCTTTCTCTCTTTTTACAAGGGACTTTGAATAAGCTATAAAAACATTAGAGTTATAGGATTTGTGACATACTGGCTATCATCAGCTCACAAAATCAGGCAAGAAATTCTTGGCAATAAGAAATAAGGTAGAAACTATATGTATCACTCTTAGTAAGAGTTTATATTTTAACTACAAGTCTTCTACTTAATTAGCGCCAATAGAAGGGTCAGAGGGAAATAAGTTATAAAATTGCACACAAGATTTCTCTCTGAGTTCAAAGGTGAATTATGCAATACAAGAGCACAGCTTACATGAGACAGCTGTATGAAAAACGACTGTGCCCCATCTGTTAACATTAGCTTCTATTGCTTGCATTAATTATCTAAATCCATAACAATCAAATGCTGCACCACAAATAAAGGATGGCCAAGACGAAAAATCTGCCATAACAAATGAATCTCTAAAAAGTAAAACTCCTGCTTTATTATAAATAGGGAGTGAACTAATAACCTAAGAAGGTTGACTATATCTAATAACTTAAGAAGTTCCGCTATGTCTTCAGAATAAAATATCCAGGGACACCTAGGTGGCTCAGTAGATTGAGCATCCAACTCTTGGTTTTGGCTCAGGTCATGATCTCAGGGTCCTGGGATCAAGACCCGCATCAGGCTCTGCACTCAGCACAGAGTCTGCTTGGGATTCTTTCTCTCCTTCTTCCTTTGCCCCTTCCCCCCACTTATACATGCTGTCTCTCTCTCTAAAATAAATCTTTAAAAAAAATAAAATAAAATAAATATCCAGATTGTCTTGAGACTTGATTAGAGATTGTACTCCTGACTTCCTTCTCTCCCATGTCCCACACTAACAAGTCAAACTGAAGCCTAAGAAACATTTCATACAATCCACATACTCTACTGAGAAAATTATAATCTTGCAGTTGAAGCCTACCTTATATGTATTTTTTCAATATGAAAATAGAAATGGTTATCAACACAATCGCCTTTCCATCACGTCACCACAAAACAATAATCTTTAATACTTTGGGGTCTTAGACTTTCAAAAAAATCTAACATTGGGTCTTTCATCACTGTACCTTAAGAACCTCTACCTTCTTTAATATTTTCTGTATTACTCCAGGGACTTGGAAAGTGGGATTAGTATAAATTCAGGATTCTCTCCTTCTCTCTCCCCTCTCCCTCCCTCTCTTTCTCTCTCTCTTCCCCATCCTCTTTCTCTCTCTAGGAGTACAATCTCTAATCAAGTCTCGAGACAATCTGGATATTTAGTTTATTTTATTTAATATCTCTACTAATTAAATCATAATGATTATAACAATAGCATAAATAAGAATGGACATAAAATACAGAATTAAAACCAAATTCTATTTTAAATATAAATCTAACCCCACTAATCCTTTAATCTATTCTATCTCATAATGTTATTTGGACTTAGAATGAATTGAATCGACCTATACAAACTTTACACATATTAAATATAAGATTTTGTGAGACTGTATATATTACAAAGTATATGAAGAGTCAAGTATAACCCTAAATATATGTATCTTTTTAGGGAAATCAAATCGTACGTTTTTTTAAATATTCTTTCTAGTCAGGCTGCTAAAGTGGAAAGTTTCAGTGTCATACTAAATCTGAATGCCACCTCAGCCCTTAATAACTACGGCACTGGGTAATCATTCAACTTCACTGGGCCGAATAAATAGTGGAAATAACACTAATGTCAGAATTAGCTACGATAATGTAACAAGAATACCAAGGATAAAACAAGCACTTGAAAAAGAACGCAGCCCTCCTGTTCTCACATCTGTAAACTGGGGATGATGATCATAGTACCCACTCAGGGCTGTAGTGAGGGGCTTAAATGAGTTTATACTGAAAGCTGCAAAGGATTATGCCAAATGTTATCCATTATCATTGCTATCAGTATTGTTCTCATTGTTATGGTTACTGAATCATACTAAGGTTTCACTACTGGTGCACACTGTCTTCTGAGAAAATCTGTATTTCTGGTAATTCTCTTGGTAATTTCGAAATTTAAGGATCCTAAATTTCAAAGTCTCAACAGCTTGTGTTGGTACATAAGCCACAGGCATCCAGTGAACATTTGCTGTAACATATAATCAGGATATTCTTTCAGCACAAGTCCCACATTAAACATGAGAGAGATAATCAAGTCCAATTAAACACCACTATTTAGTGTCATAAATATTCCTTAGCGCATTTCCACCTAAGAATTTGGGCTACACTTCTAGAAAAGTTTTGCTTCAGTTCCCTTTGAAACAAGTATCTGAAGAATGATTCTTCCAGTGAAGTTTGTAAGTGAATGGGAACAGCTACACAGATGGTCTGAAAGAATACACGGTTCACTTCTAGGAACGTGCCACTCAAAACCCAAAGTCACTGGGTCCCGGCACAGTAGTGTAGCTAAAAAGGGATGGGAACCATCTGCTGATAATTTCTCATGTGGAACATTGCCCCAAGATGTTTGAGTCTTCCACAAAACCTCAAAACCATAAACCTTCCCAAGCTTAGTGGGGTCTTTGCTCTAAAAATGCTTTCTTGGGATTTCAAAAAGTTGCAAAACTCGCAAAGTCTCTGAGGTGATAAAGGCAATACTTGATGATCATGACAGTTCTGAAAGTACTGTGCCATCCTGGTGTAAGGCGGTTTTATTTCTCCCAAATTCTGGCATACCTTAAAAAAATGGTCTGTTGTGAAAACGCAATTTATGTAAGCTAAGAATATCTTTACCTGATGTGGAGAAGAGAACCTCTTTTCATATGTCAACCTGCTTCCCTCTAAGGAAAAACGGAAACCTTTTCTTCTTATGCTGTCTTCAGATTCAGATTTGCAGACCCCATCTTCCTTCTCTTCTTCTCCAGACTGCTCTTTCTGCTTCTTTTTCTTCCTTCTGTTTTTCAGCTCTTTTTCACTCTTGGAGCTCAACTTTGATGCTACTGAAGAACTCTCTGAGAAAACTCCTACCCCGCCGGCACCACTGAATTCTCTTGATTCCGCAGATGCGGCTGCAGCCGCTGCCTGGAAGCACAGATGGGAAACCTTGAAAAACTCTGTCCCTGTTCACTGCTTATAATCCGTCTTCAGTTATCATGAATACGATCTTGAAAAGCAATTCCCCATTCTGGGCCATATTTTGGAAAACCATGCATTGTCATTAAACCAATTAAAGAGTTACATTCAAAAGACACATGGAAGATGATACATGTGACTTTGATGTAAACTTTAAAGATTCTGGCCTCTCACTATGCTTTCTAATTATTCAACAATATGAGCAAGACGTTCAAATATCCTAACAAATTTTTCTAAGATTTAACCACTATATGAAGAAGAATTTAAGAATTAAAGATTTCCTATTTTAACCTGATCCATCACACATATACTTGACAATAATTTTTAGTGCCAATCAAAATTACTGAATTTAATTCAGCCAAGTATTTTATTCTCATAAACTCTGTCTCTGATTTAAGTGGAGTATTTCACTAAGAAACGTACAACAAAAACATTCTATAGATCCTATATATATATATATATATATATATATATATATATATATATATACCCCACATCATGACATCTGAATAAATTCTTAAGTTATAAGAATACAGTTTTGGGAAAGGTATAGTATTCTATCTTGTTGCTGCTACCCTAGTATATTTTATCTATCTGACCTTTATTAAATATTTAGGATATTCAGTATTACAAGGGAACTGTAGTCAAGATCCAAGAGAAGCCAAAAATAGGAACTTGGATTAGTTAATGCCATCAAGTCAAGCAAATACAACTAGAGCAATTCTTGCCTTATTTTGAAGTCATATCAAATCCAAATTAAATTACTTTCATAGGATAGGAGGCAGAGAATATAGTGATTTACTATATTTACACATCAGCATTTTTCTTATGCATCCCATAAACTTGTATTTAAATACCCTTCAAATAAAAAATAAATATTAAGTAGGTCCTTGTTTTTCCAGGTTCTAGAAAATAATCTCACTTTGACTCTGGTTTTCTGAACTTTGCCACCTCTACTGACACTAACAAAGAAGCAACTACAACAAATTCCTCTTCCCCAGAAAATTAAGAAAATACTTCAGTTGAGGGCATACAGGTCTAAATACTTTGTGAGTCACAAGGGAGAAACAAAAAGTCAATAAAGCAATTATAATTCTCGATGTTTTGATGCCATCAGCATTGACAGTAATCATCAACATAAAAGAGTCATCTAAAAATCTAATGGCTCCTAACACCAAACACATATGATGTTTTTCAGATGCTGCTTTTGTCCACTGCTGACTTTGTGTGGTGAATGCCCTGACCTTACCAGTGTGGTCAGACTGAGACCAACAAACACAAGAGCTCTCTGCTCTTTGCTGACGATACCTGAGCTTCTTCTTGTTGCTTCTTTAACTGTTCAAGCATCTGCTGAAATTCAGCTTCTTTCTGTTCAGCTTCCTCAAGAGTTGCCTGATTCTGTTCCTCGTAGGCCATGGCCACAACAGCCAGGATTAAATTTATAAGGTAGAATGAGCCCAAGAAAATTACCAGTACAAAAAATATCATGTATGTTTTTCCAGCAGCACGTAGTGTCTGTAAAAATGGAAAAGACATTTTATTAAATTTTATATAGATGCTAAAAGCTCACATCCAAGTAATATAGTATTTTATAGCGATTCCCTTGATCTCAGTATTTCATGCTTCCCAGGAGAATCTTTTTATCTGTTCTCACCAGTTGGTAAAGGTTTTCCCAGAAGTCTTGAGTCATGAGACGAAATAAGGACAAGAAGGCCCAACTAAAGGTGTCAAAGCTTGTATAGCCATAGTTGGGGTTTCTACCAGCCTTCACACAGATGTATCCTTCTGGACATTGGCTGTAATTAGATTAAAAGAAAAAAGTCAGTACTGCAAGTCTGCTAGGTGACTTCCCTGTTTTTACAGATGCCAATGTTTACTTTATATGAGAGTAGGGAAAACAGATTTCTCTCACCTTACCCATCACTTAACCCAACACTATGTGGACCGATTTACATAATAACAGAATATATTGGGTCTTTTTGTGGATTCCTCTGTGAGTCACAGTTGTCATTTTATTTATCATGTCTCCATATAAAAGTAACCTACCATGATTAAGATCTTCTGAGACTTGTAGAATGAACAGAAGAATAAGTCTACAGGGAAAAAATTGATTTTCACTGAAGATATCAAGATGCAGTGTGTGTGTGTGTGTGTGTGTGTGAGTGTGACAGTAGAGAAGAGGGAAGAAGGAAGGATGGATGGGGGCACATGGAGAGGAGGGAATGTCTCTGCATAGCGAAGATTTCACATAGTTATGACTTTAATGATCAAACCAAACCTGGCCCCAGTATTGTGCCTGATACTTCCGAGATGCATGATCTTGAGTAAGTTTCCTAACTTTGCTAATCTTCGGGTATCTCATATGTAAGAAAGGGCTAATAACAGAACCTGTCTTACAAATATACAAGCACTGAATAAGATATTCTATGTAAAGCATTTAGTGTGGTACAGACAAGGAATTAAAATTAGTCTGCTCTACTTATCACCGGGATAAACAATATTTATCATATGAGCTAAATGAGAAGCCTATTAGCACTGGAAATTTTGCTATAGGAATTAGTTATTAATGTCCACAACACCATCTTCCATTGAAGAACACTAACCTTCTTCTATGGTTCCAAATTCTTGCCAAACAGGGAAAGGTAATTATTTCTCTGAATTTTTCTAGGCTTTAGCTCCTAGTGCAATACTTCTTAATAACAAAGTTTACATGTCAATCATAATAATCAAAAGCACTTACTGGAGGCTGTAAGAGCTACATATTCATTAATCCATTTAATCCTCACAGCAACTCTATTATTATACCCATTTATCACTGGAGGAAACTAAGGCAAGGGGAGGGAGTGTTATTTGGTAGAGTCAGGATTGAATCTATGCAAACTTTTCAGCCTGTGCTCTTAACCATTTTGCTAAAATATGCTCGACATACACTCACCATGACTCAGATACTGACATTATCTTCAGAGATCTTGCATTTGAAGCCATGGAGACCACATTACCATATATAAAATATCACACTTACAGAAGTACATGCTTATGAATTCCATTAACTTAATCTTCTAATACATATGTACTGCTTTTCTATTTTCCATTGAACTAATTTAGAAGATTAGCTGTGACCTAGTACGGAAAAATAATTGCTGCATATGAGTGTGTGAAGGAGGTGAGAATCCACACTTATTTCAGCTATTTTGAGAATCAGTGTGAAGTGGAATTTATGGAGGGCTTTGAATGAGGAGTGAGGGAGGCCTGGATGGGTGGGAGGTGGCAAGTTATTGGGACTGACAGAGCAGTGTGGACTGAAACTCAATATGAAACATCACTTACCCTGCATCCGAGCTGTTGCCACAAAGCAGAGCATCATTTTGCCCTTCCAAAAAATAAAAGTGACCTATTTAAAGAGTAAGGAATAGAAAGAATCATTTAAAGAGCACTCAAAACACTTCAGCCTTTGTGTTCAGCTAATAAACCTCATAATTTTTTCAACCATAATAAAATGGATAGAATAATAATATATATATGACTAAATAAAAATATGTTAATAACTGAATACTAAACAAATATCAAAATATAAAATTTTAATTAAACAAACATTTAGAAAATCTGTTTTAAAAAGAATTTTTTGCAGGAAGGAATAACTATTATAGCATTCTCTTATCAGTATTTATTGCAAATATAAACTCAAATTGCTTGGGATAGTTCAAAAAAAGAATTGCCAAAGTAAGGCTGTTTGGCACAAAAAGTGAGAGAAAGGGAAGCCTTGTTGCTTCAAATTGCTTCCATGCAAGTAAAATTTTACTTTATAAGTACTTTTTTGCATGGACTCAAAATAGATTCAGACTTTTTTTTCCTACCAGTTTTAACTTAATTTCCTGTGAAAAGTGGGGTTAGGTTTTTCCTTTTCATGATGCTTCTACGTAAGTATTGTGTCTGGGATTTTGGCTTGATTACCGTCTTTCAAAGGAACAAGATAAACTTATTTCTTTGAAGATATATAATTTTCTAAGTATATCTAATTTCTATTCTTAAGGAAATCTTATATGTAACTTCAGTAAGTTGCAAAGATGATCTCAAAAAAACATATACATTCATAAACATACATATTCACATACAAAAACACACAAACATTAAAACACACACATATATCCCACAAAAAAATTATTGTAATTGTTTTTAGGACTACTTAAAGCCTATATTGAAGGAATCCCCTAATACATTATGCAGGGAGATCTGGGCTGGAGTTTTGTAAAAGGTTTTAGACCCTTATCTCACAATATATGCCAAAAAAATATTTCTAGATTTTTAAAGACTGAAGGTTTAAAAACAAGACTATTAATATAATACAAAGAATATATGTGTTTTTATATAGGATATATAGGTGGTTCCTTTATATGTACAATATCTAAGGGAATATTTTTATGATCTCTGAATTAAGAAGCATTTTCTAAACTTAAACAGAGAAAAATGAAAATAAATTTGATGACTACATTGCCTAAATATGAAAATCACTTACGCATCACAAACAAGCAATAAGATGAAAACCAAGCTAAATATATTTGCCAGAAAAGGACAAAATGTTAACATGCTTGATAAATTAAAGAATTCATATGAGTTCTCCAAAGTTTGCTATCACTTGATGAAATAATGGATAAAAAAATCAACAGATAATTCACATTATATGAAATACATAACTTGTTAATGATACTAATAAACATAGTTTAAAAATTCTACTGCAATAATAATTAAGAAATGATACACTTTTCTTTCTACCAGAAGATTTTAAAATACGGTAATACTCAACAGTAAGGAGTGTTCGGTAAGATGACCAGTTCTATAGGGAGTATATAGTGGTATGATCTGTCTTGAGAGCAACCACACACTCTTATCTCCATAGCCTTAATCTGGTTATACCGTTTGACAACCCCCCCCCCACCAAATTCTATTAATAGAAATTTATCTGGAGGAAATAATCAGAAATAGAGAAAAGATTTATGTACAAATATTGCTACAGTGCTGTTATTGTAATATTAATAAGTAGGAAACCCCATAAATAACAAAATTTTTAAAGAAATTATTTATCCAATGAATCTTAATCTCTGTTACAGAAATCTTCATAGGAATATTAACTCTTAAAACATGAATATAATTTGAGAAGGGATAAAATTTCGTATGATTCTAAAAACCATGAAGGATTCCATAGTATAAGTAACCCAGTAGAATACTGATAATCAAAAATGGGGGGCGCCTGGGTGGCTCAGTGGGTTAAAGCCTCTGCCTTCAGCTCAGGTCATGATCTCAGGGTCCTGGGATCGAGGTCCACATCGGGCTCCCTGCTCAGCAGGGAGCCTGCTTCCTCCTCTCTCTCTGCCTGCCTCTCAGCCTACTCATTCTCTCTCTCTCTCTCTCTCTCTCTGTCAAATAAATAAATAAAATCTTTAAAAAAAAAATGGGAGTTGGCTACCTAACTGCATGTGGAGAGGGAGGGACTCGGACATCCAAATGACAGAGAGGCTGGCTACAATGGTAAGAAATTATACTGAAGTATATGGCATCATAAGTTTATTCTGATGTCCATTCCTAAATAAAATCAAACTATACTAATAACCAACTCTAAAACAATGACTGACACCGAAAGGATAAATTACAATAACAGAGGTTGGGTTTGAGTTTACACTTTCTCATCATCAATAAGTGAATGGCTGGATTGGGGTTTCTTAACTTCCTGATGAGTACACAGATGTAGGTTTCCATCTTGGTGAGTGATTTCTCTATTTCCAGATATACCATATTCACTCAATACATATCATGAGTCAACCAAACAAGGCCAATTTATTTTTTCCCAGTCTGCTTAACAATGCATTTCAGCATACTACACCAATAGTTGAAAGTATTGATTTATTTACTACATGACTGAAAACTCCTTCCTGATCAATGTTTACCAAATACCAAATAAAATGGTATTGCTTTCAACACTGGTTTAGGAAAAGATAACACATTTTCAAATGATAACTTTTATTATACTGATTGACAGGTAAGGAAAAAGGAGTTTTCCTTTTAATGATAAGGATATCATTATCATATCATAAATGTCATTTGATTTCTGTATCACATGTGTTATCTTAAATTGGTTAAGTCATTTAGTTCACATTAAAATTGAGACAATTTCCACTACATGTATTTCTTAAACTAAAGGACTAAACAAGTTATTCGTTAAAAGAGTATATCTTACTTTTATCCTCAATATAGTCATCCCAGTTAAACATGCTCACTGTCCTATTGAAAGTGGTACCATTCCCATCCAATGAGTTATTAAAGAAGGAAGTGATGTTTATTTCAAAGGAAGAGTTATCTGGGGGCCATTGCAAACATTTGTTCCGCAGGTTGCCCATAAACAGCTGTAGTCCTATTAGTGCAAAGACGCTCAGACAGAACACAGTCAGAATCATTACATCAGAGAGCTTCTTCACCGACTGGATCAGGGCCCCCACAATGGTCTTCAGGCCTACGAATAAAATCAGAGGGAGAAACGTCAATATACTATTCAACAGCTACGTTATCCACAAAAACATCATGAGCTTGTCCTGGAAAATAAAGATGTCATGCAGAATGCCAACAATATTAGTTTAATGTTTGTGATTGAATAACATTTTCATGAAAAGCCTGTAGCTGGTGAAAATGAATGAAAGCAGAACTTGAATGTTCATTAGAAAACTGTGAATGGAAATGAACCAAAAGTGTATTTCCAAATACCCTTTACAGCAAAAGAAATGATTCTGTTATTCATGCTTAAACATCAACCTTGTGTAAATATTTTGCTTTTATTTGCAGATGTCTTACTCCCTAACCTCTTATTGATTTTAGAAAAGTCTGTATGAATAGAGTAGTAAGAAATCTTGAAGTCAATGGATTATGAGGTTATTTATTTGTGAATTCTGCAAACTTGAATATGGGTTAAAAAAGGAAGACATCTGAAAACTGAGCCCCATGCAGCACTCATGCTATCTCTTGCTCTTCCATTTATTTGCAGATAAGAACATCACCAGTTTTCGACCTAAACGGTCAAATCTGCATCAGTCTGAAGGCCTCATAGTTTAGCTTCTATGCGGAAAGCTTGATGTCACAGGATGCAAACCATGTAGCCTGTTACTGCAAATGCCTCATGCAAAGACCTGTTAAACTCAAAGGCTGATTTAGAACAGTTTTAAAGAAAGCAAGAAGTAAAAGCAAAGAATCAAACCCATCCAAAATATGATGTCCTGATTCTTGCTTTTTTACGTATTTCTTTGCGAAGTGTGACAAGCAAAAGGCTTATACACAAAAGCTGTGACTGTAGCACCAATGCAGTAAAGTCAGCCCCGGTGTTTAACCCCGCTCTCACCTGGAATGACCGAAATTGTTTTCAGTGCTCGGAGAACTCTGAACGTTCTCAGCGCTGAGACATTGCCCAGGTCCACAAACTCTGTCACGTATCTGTAATGGGGAGTTCACACACAACACAATAACAAAACACAAGAAACAGTTGGAGATATAAGGGGCCTACCACCTTATACCAGTTTCTTCTTACCTGGAATTACAGAAATAGTTTTCAAAGCTCTCAAGACTCTGAAAGTTCGAAGAGCTGAAACATTGCCTAGGTTTACAAATTCTGTTACATACCTGTAGAATTAAATCAGAGTTATTCAGAATTTAGGGAAATCTAAGTCTATGTTGGTCTTTCATCAAGACCTTTTCAACTTCAATGAGTGTTGCCATCAGATTTCCCAATTAAGAGAAAAATGGCGTTGTCTTCAATCATAGTCTACATTACTTGGGAAACTTTATTTTACTACTTTACAGTGCTAATTGAATCCAAATTTATACAATTTACTACTAGATCCCTAATTTCTCCAAAGTGCATCATTTGATTAGAAGAAAAATATTCTAAGTTCACATGATAACTAAGAAAAATGCTTGCTCTGTCAAGGGAAGCCACTGAGGAGAAATACAGCATAGGCTCCCACCGGTGTTTATTATTCCAGGATGGAAAATGTATGAAGATACTTACGCAAAAGTAATGACTGTGAAATCCAACCAATTCCATGGATCCCGCAGAAATGTGAAATCTTCTAAACAAAAGCCCCTTGCAAGAATTTTTATAAGTGATTCAAAAGTATAAATTCCTGTAAAGGTGTACCTGAGAGGAAATAGTCAAGCCCACATTAAAGATCTAGTAGGTAATTGACATGTACATGTCTTAAAGGAAACTTAACAAATCGTAAAAGCTTCCATATGGGTCTGTACTAGTCTCCCTATGATGTAAGCTTAGGAAGAGTTCAAGGCAAAAGAAACATTACATTCTGAAAGACATTCTCATTGACTATAATAAGTATTGTATTTGCTACATTAACTAACTTGAAGGCCCAAATAATATGGTTCCATATGATGATATTACCTGAAATACACCAGCTTTCAATCTGATTTAAGTAAATAGGTATTAACCTTCAAATTAATGAAGCATTGTGTTAAATAAAATATATATTATTAAGAGTCATGAAATATACACTAATCAAATAGAAAGATGACAACCGGGGTGTTGGGTGACTCGACTGGTTAACCTCTTGATTTCAGCTTAGGTCATGATCTCAGGGTTATGAGATCTAGCCCCTCATCAAGCTTTGCGCTCAGGGGTAAGTCTGCTTAAGGATTCTCTCTCCCTCTGCCCCTCCCTGCCTCTTCTGCTCTCTAAAATATATAAGTAAATCTTTAAAAAAAAAAAAAGGCGATAGCCATGAAAAAAAGAACATACAAACTAGGTATAACTATTATCATTGGTATTAATAATCACTGATAATATTCAAAAGTGTATGAGACTCACAAGGAAGATAAAGGGCTACAAATATTGGCAGTCAAACAGGTGCAGTAATTTGAGCTAAAGAATGAGCCACTGCAAGCTTTGTCCTATGGGAAATTAGTAGTTGAAATGATCCTGAATCATTGTTTAAACTTGTCTGGTTTATAGTAGCTAGTATGATTTGTTAAAGAAAGTGACAGGGTCTCAAGATAGTAAATTTGAAATATAAGGGATGACAACATTGAAAAATATTTTTTATTTTCTACTTACTCCACATTCTTTGTCCAGTCTGGAGGGTTACTCATGGTCATAAATACACAGTTGGTGAGAATAGTGCACATAATGAGCACATTGAATAAAGTAGAAGAGTATTGTCAAGGAAGACAAAATTCAATGGAAAATCTCACTTTTATGCCCCCCATGCCTTTTATACCATGAAACTTAGAATTTTTATGCCCTTATTATTTTATTCTTGAGTCCATCTTTTCCATTTCTGTTAATTCAACAGCCACACATTTAGGCCATGTTAGGCCAAGCCCTCAGCTATTCTGAGGCCGTTTCTTAATAACTAAATATAAAGAGATAGGTTCATTGGTAAATAATTTATCAATTTAAGTTTTTTAAATGACAGATTTACCTCAACAACTGAACTGCAAGTTCAGCATGTCTGTAAACCATGACAAAAACTTAACAAAAGAATTTAAGTGATTACTTAAATGCATTGTAATTCCATTCTAAGGATCATTCTGGCAGAATGTTTTCAATATGATCCTTTCTGCATGGAGTGTGTAATATACAGTAACTACTCATAAAATCTTGAATAGTAAGAAAAGATGGCTGGTATTAGTGGTGGTATTTCTTAGGCTTGTAACTGTGGCCAAATTACTCATTAATGTACCTAAGACTTGGTTCAATTCACTTTAAAAGTGAGAAAAAAATAACCATTTCACAGGATTGCTGTGAGGATCAAATTAGTTAAAATACACAAAAGCTCCTACACTTAACGTGCCTGGTGAAGAAAAGATGCTCAATAAATTGCCTTCCTAATTTCCTGAATCATAGAGAACATTCCTTATAACAAACATCTGGTATGTGTCACTGTATCTACTTTATCTTTGCAGACACAGCCAATGCCCTTTACTTTCCTTTATACTGAAAAACAACAACAAAAACTGAGAAAATTCTCGGTAGTCAGATAATTAAAATGACTTCCATAGTTAATAAAAAGCACAAGAAAGATTCAGTTGTAATTACGTAAAATGACAATCTTTATCAACGTAAACCTAGGCACAATGATAAAAATCCCAGAAATTGAGTAAATGCTGTTCATAACCCTCTTACTCCTAATTTTTGTTATAAATTTTCACTTGTACATAACAAAATAATAACATGGTTTTAAGTACAGTAAAATAAGACAGTAGCCAATGTTGCATTAATCTATAATGGAAGTTTCTTTGCACCTAAAACTGCCATTAATCAAAGCCACAATTCATTTTTCGTTTTTGTTAACAGTGATATAAGGCACATGCTTACTTCTCAGCTTGTTCAAATGCATCCACATTAAAAACAGTCCTAAGTGAATGACGTGGATCAGCCACGTGAGGGCACTAGAACCTAGAGAACACTTTAGAAAAACACCATTTCAAAGAAGAAACACCCACTTTTCCTCAATTGCTAGAAATAAACAAAAAGTAAAATAAAATGTAAGATGATTTGCTATTAGTATATAAAACTAGACCTTCCATGTCTGCTAGCTTGCTAGATCCTAGGGGAGAAAACAACTCCTTTGGCAGATTGGCACCATTCTAAATTCATGGTTCTGAACCTGGCCAGTCCTCTCCACAGTCCTGGAGTCCTTAGCTCCATCTCCTACCCTCTGCAAAGACAATTCCATTCTCCAGTCTCCTCTGACGCCCAACCCTCTTCCTCCCTCCCTCCCCACCTGAAGCTGATGTCCTATTTCCTACGTCACTCAGAGAATAGATAGCTTCGGACTGCCAGATCTCTATTTCCCACCCCCAAGCTGAAAAACTTCTCTGGAGGCTTCCGGACCTATCCTTTCTTCCTTCCTGTTTCAATGGGGAAAGTTTTCAATGCTCCCCGCTTCACACTCTGGACACCTTCTTTCCAGAATACTTCAGAAATCTCTTACCTCTTTTTTCTTTTATCTTTATTATCTCCCACCCTACTGGGAGCTTCCTATCAATATAAACTTGCTTAAGCCTCTCTTGTCTTGGGGGGAGGGCAGACTTTCTTGTAATCCCGAATTCTCTTAAAGTACTTACAGCCCTAACTTTTCTCCATTTCACAGCCAAACTTCTTGAAAGAGCCATTTATCTTTTCTTTCCCTCATGTATCCAGCACACCCTCAGCTTACTAGCTTTTCTTTCTAAAGATGGCAGACACTTCATATTTTGTCACTAAACAAAAGGGCAATTTTGTTCTTACTTGACTTGCTCTCTCAGCAGAATTCATCAAGGAAAATTCTTCTCTCTTTCATTAAGTTTTCTTCCCTTCCCTTTGCTGAAATCCCAATTCTCTGGTTTCCTCATCCCTTATGGGCAACAATTTGTTTGCATACTTTGAAATGTTGCAATTGCTTTTTGAAAAGGAGATAGAACATCTCAGCCATTTCCCCTCTCTCTTGCTATATTCATCTTCATAGAGTTCATCAACAAACATAGGTTCAAGTGTCATTTATGTACCCACCATCTCAACTACTTCTTTCCAGGTTAGACACCTCCTACACAGTCAAGTGTTCAAATGGAATCTGTACTACGTATCTCACTGATACTTCAAAATCATTTCAAGGATTCTGAGTTCTAAAACTGAAATAAAAATCGTTTCATCCCGCCCTTCCCACCTCCCCCCTCCTTCTCTTCACCGCCCCCTCCCCCATACTGCTCCTTTGATATCTTATAAAATGTCCCGTGATCTAGCCAGGAACCTAGAAGCAATCCTAGATTTTTCTCTCTCCCAAACCTCTACATCCAATTTAGCACCAAATACTGTCAATTCTATCTGCTGTCACTGGAATTCGGTGCGCTTCTGAATCCCCACATCACTACATTGTCCCTGCCACCAAGTAGAATTTAGATTATTGCAGTTTCCTCCAAACTGGTCTTTCTGAATCCATGTTAAGTTCTTTTCAATGCATTCTGCATACTGTGCTAAAATGACTTGTGGAAATATAATTCAGATGATTTCAATAGTTTTCCATTATTCTTAAGATGATGATCAAATGTCTTAACACAATCTATAGATTCCAGAACATCTAACCCATCTACTCCCCTAGTTTTGCATTCTTTACTTTTTTTTTGTAGTCTTCACTCTTAATTGCACTCTCCCATGGTACCATAATTGTTTTAGATCATCTAATGAAATATTCTCTTTCTCAAATAAGGGTCTTTGCAAATGCCACCTCTTCTCCCTGGAAATGCTCTCTACTGCACTATAACCAACTCATACTTGTTCTTTAGTACTTATTTTGAAAAAGATTTCTAGTAGAAAGTTATTGACCGTAATACCTCACCTGTTTAGGTTTACCAGTGATATATCCCTGTAGCATCTTATATTATTCTTCCAATGACTAATTTTAATGCTGATCTTTTCTTCTACTAGACTGTCAAGTTTGCGGGGGCAGGCACCATGTCTGTAGTGTTGACCACTAAATCCTAGCCATTCTGAACAGTCAGTTAACTATTGAATGAAATAAATTTATTCATTTATTACTAAATGGAATAACATTTTCCTTTTTAATGACTTTTGATGATGTATTGATATGATATGGGATAAAAATACAGCATAAAATTTGTCTTCATGTATATTGAGTACACAAGTTTCTACACTTCGTTTTTTGAAAGAGTGCACAGAAGGCAAACATAAGTAGAAATGGATAGCCTTGTGGGATTTATGTCACATAATGATCTGAGCCATGGTTTTATGACCCTTAAAAAATATTTACTCTTTATAATGGTAGAATTTAATTATATATAATGAAGTAAAATATAAATTTTAATATTATTAAACAATAGGAAGAATGATTATTGTCCCACAAGTCACAATTAGTAAAGCATTTATGCTCATACAGGAGTTTTCCACAGACTATCCTTTTAATAATAAAAAAAAATACACTTAAGCTAAAGATCCTGACAGGCACTCAGGAAAGGAAAGCAGATAAAATTATGTTGCTTTTAAAACAAAATAAAAGTGGGGCTCCTGGATGGCTCAGTCATTGGGCGTCTGCCTTCAACTCAGGTCATGATCCCGGTGTCCTGGGATGGAGACTGGCATCGGGCTTCCTGCTCAGCAGGAAGCATGCTTCTCCCTCTCCCACTCCCCCTGCTTGTGTTCCTGCTCTCACTGTGTGTCTCTCTCTGTCAAGTAAAAATAAAATCCTTTTAAAAAATAAATAAAATAAAAGATAACTAGAGTTAGGTTTTCTGCTTCTGATTTAATAGGTATCTCTAAATAGGGTGTGTATCAGAATTCATCAATTTTTAAAAATCACTGTGGATTAATTTTATCAGTCACATACTTTTAAAATTCCTGGAATTTAGTGAGTGACTATTTATAGGGTTTCAGATAATCGTGATAAATATACAGATATAAAAAAAGTAGGTATGGATTTTGTTTTGGTGATACCACACATTGAAAAAGTATAGAAACTCCACATCAAGGTAGATTTCAAGATGGGGGGGCAAGAACTAGTAATAAAATGTGCAAATCCTACATTGTTTTCTAAATATATAGGCCAAGATATCAACAAAGTATATTTTTCAAAAGAACAATGTATCCCAGAACAATATTTCCTTAAGAACCTTGGTATATAAAATATAATAAAGGCAGACTAACCTTAAATAATTTCAGGGGAAAAAATAATCCTTTTAATCTATTAATTTATTTATACCAGGTAAAATGTGTTAACCTTTGATTGATAGTGCCAGTTGGCAAATCTAAAATATTTTCTGTGTGTATATGATGAAAAGAAACTTCAAGTTTCTACTGAATATGGTTTATGTACCCTCTGACATGGACCCTAAATATTTAATACTGGCATGCCTACCCCTAGCTCTGTGAAGTTAGGATGGAACAATGTGAGCTTTAAAGCACTGAAGGACAGACCAGACATGTCCTTTACCAACCACAGGGGTTTCATCAAGTTGCTTAATTCTGTGATGTTCAATTTTCTTATGTAAATACAGTACTAATGCTTTCCTTAGAGGATACAGTTATTTTTATTACTATTAATCATATGCTCATTGATTATAAAATGTAGGGCATTTCTTAATTAGTCTTAAAGAAGGGGAGGTCATTGTGAGCCTTTTCAGGGACTTTGCAATGTTATAAAAATCCAGAGATATTATAGAGGAATTTTTAACTCTAAACTAGAGGGAGAAAACAGTTTAATGTTAGAGTTTTGTTTTATTTTGTCTTCTTAACATAAAAATGGAAAACTCAAAGCAGAGTAGGATAGGCCTCTTTCTACATATCAGTGCATATTTCTAAGCTAGCAGAAATATTAATTAAATGTCACATATATACTTTCAACTCTCAAGTTGTCTCATTCTATGATTAACCATCTTCCTAACTATGTGATAATGCATGAGCATTAAAAGCAGGGGAGATGAGGGGCTCCTGGGTGGCTCAATTGGTTAAGCAACTGCCTTCAGCTCAGGTCATGATCCCAGGGTCCTGGGATCGAGCCCCACATCCGGCTCCCTGTTCTCCCCCTCTCACTCCCCCTGTTTGTGCTCCCTCTCTCTCACTGTATCTCTCTCTGTCAAATAAACAAATAAAATCTTTAAAAAAAAAAGCAGGGGAGATGGAAATAGTAAGTTGTTCCCCCTCCTCTCCTACAGGCCTACACAGTTCTTTGCAGGGAAAACCGTAACTTTTTTTTTACTTCTACGTGGATACTATGTAGTTTTGGAATCAGCTACAAAGCCTACTTCTTATTTAATGAATTAGTAAGTTGAAGCCACTGAAAATAACCTTTGGAATGCATATAGACACAGCAAAATTGACAATGCACCTAGTACATTTTACCTGAGAGTTTTCTTCTGTTGGGTGGAAAATACAAAGAGCACTGGGCTGAGAATGAGAAGACCTAGTCTGAAGTTTTTTCTGCCACTGATACAAAATGTAGCCTTAGAAAGGGAGTAAAAACGTCTGGGACTTAACTAAATCGTCTGCAAAATGAGAAGGTTGCACAATCACGTTGTGTTTTAGTCACTAACAGCTCCAAATTCTGGTGCTATATAAACATTTTCTTTGCAAAGTGAAGCCAGGAGAAAGCAGTGATTTATACGGAATTCTTTGTGGAATTCCTTAACAATATGAGTTTTCCTTTACTAATCTTGCAGCAGTTGCTGCTAGAATTGTAGCTACTACACTTAACAACAGCTGTCATAGCAACCATTTATCATAGGTGTTAGTCATGATGTCAGTTACGTATCATTCATTTTATTATTATTAATGTATAAATTTTGATTCCAATTTCATAGATGGAGAAACTGAGATTCAAAAAAGTTGTTAATACCTTGGCCCAAGGTCAGAGAGCAATAGGTAAATCTCAGAGGTGTGGTCTGAATCCAGGTTTTCTGATACCAAAAGCTTCTTTCATTTTCCTACTCTGTGTGAATGACAGCCAGTCTGCACTGGTTGTGTGATTTGGAGTGTCACAGTTCTTTGTTATGACTTTAAATACCATCTAAATACTGATGTCTTCCAAAGTTTTATCTCCAGCCCAGCCCTTTCCTGAACTCCAGACTTCTATTTCCATCCGAGTACTCAGCTCCTCCACTGAATGTCTAACAGCCATCTCAAAAACACATTCAAATCTAATCCAATTGCTCAGAAAATCCTGTCAGTTCTTCTGCAAAAACACATCTAAATTCGATGCCATTTTGGCACCCTGTTTGCCTAAGCCACCAGCCTCTCTTGCCTTCATAATGGCAGGAGGTTCCCAATCAATCTTCTCCCAACCTTTCCCTCCATACAGTCTATTCTCCACACAGCAGCCAGAGTGGTATTTATAAAATATGAGTCAGGTTATGATATTCTGCTGGAAATCCTTCAATCATCACTCTGCATCTCATTCAGACTGACTTTGGTGTCCTTATCGTGGCCTACAACTGCAGCCCCTGCCCTCTACTCTCGCTGACCTCATATCCTACTATGCCCTGCCTTCCCCACCTCGCCCCATCTCTCTGGACTCCTTGCTGAACACACCAGTTGTACATCTGTCTTTATACTTTGCCTTCACATTTGCTATTCCCCTTACACTTAACTTTTCCCTAGATTTCCATGCCTTACTCTCTCCTTTCCTTCTGATCTCTACTCAGATGGTATCTTTTTAGACAGGACTTCTCTGACCTAACATAGTACCCTTGCCATTCTTCTCTTTTTACACAGCTTTATTTTTCTTAATAGCTCTTATCACAAGTTGACATATGATTTTTCCCATGTTTCTCCTCTCAAACACACACATATACATGAACATAACTACATGAAAGCAGGAACTCTGTTTTGTTCAGTGTTGCATCCCAATGCCTGGCAGAACACCTGCCATACATTAGGAACTTAATAAATATTTGCAAAAAAATGCAAAGTAATGTGGAATATGCATATTAATCTAAAATAATAAAAACTGACATGAAACATTTAAAACTCATAATGAACTTTAGGAATATAGATCATTTTTAACTTGTTTACTATCTAGAAAATATAACCATATTTTATTTAACTAGCAAAACAAGATATTAGGCATATCAAAAGCATTTTCAGCTTTCAAAATACACCCTGGCACAAATATAGTAAGCATAAGTATAACTTCTCATACTGCCAAAGTCAAGAAACAAAGCTCATTTGATATTCAACAGCTCCTAATGAAGATAACAGCTCTTTAAGAAACAAGACAGGATTTTCTTTGGAAATAGAGATATTAGTCTAGGCCTAAAATACAAATTTCTTTATTATGAATGGGCATTTTCTGTTTTATAAATTAATGATAATAAATACACAATGACCTCTTCGCTGTGTCCAAACCCACTATCATCATCTCTGAGCATTTTAACTTCTTTTTTTATTAACATATAAGGTATTATTTGCCCCAGGGATACAGGTCTGTGAATCACAGCATGTGCTTGAAGTTAGAAAACCAGGATTTGAGTGTAGGGCTTATGTTGGGAAGAATAAAAGACAAAATCACTAGGAGAATCACCTTCAAACCCTATAGTATCACATGCATCAAAGTTTACTAGGTTCTCCCATCAAGTAAGCCACTATCACCAAAAGACAAAGAATTTATTTATCTTAGACTTTTGGTCCACTTGCTTTTTCTTTTCTTCTATCTTTACTCCAAGAGGAAATATCTGAAATATAGCATTTTAATTAAGGAAGTTAGAGATTTTTAAAAATCTACTTTTTTCTACATTAGAAGAAATTTGTGGCTTATCAGCCATTTGTAAGCATCTTATTGTTTGCTTTAGCAAATCTTAATAGATTAACCTGGCTGCCTTCACATAACTCACATTACTGCAGGCCTCCAAACAACTCTGCCCCTTGAAGATTTTCTTTCTTCTGGGAAGCAAGTGCAAACCCTCAACTTCAAGTTGTCTCAGTTCCCATAAACTATGTCCTTAATGCCTGGATCTCCTGATCAAAACTTCTAAAACTGCCCTTGTCTTCTACTACTAGGAGTCTCTTTCCTCAAAGGGTCTTAAATTAGGACTCATGGGTTCCCTAACTTCCTAGGATTTTCTGGACTGAGATGATGGCTTTCATGACATTTTTTTAAAAATACATGATCTCCACACAAAAGGTTTAAAATAAAAACTGCTTTTTTCTTCAATATTAGGCTTTCTTAATTCTATCCCATCACTCAGATTCAGGACAAAATAGTTTTTTCTGACCTATTCAGACCTCCCATTTTGTTACTTGTTTTGCATCTCATTTTCTAACCTCTGACTCATTAGTCACTTATTTTTCAAAGCATACTCTCCTAGTTATCTACTCTTAATAGAGCATTGGACATAAGTTTGAGTTTCACATAATTTCATATAAAAATAAAGTTTACATAAAGGGTATATAGTTATCCGAGAATATAAGTGCAAAGATTACAAATACCCAAAACATAATAATAGACCATAATTTATAATCCAGGAGACCCAAATCTAAATCTCAACTTTATTATTTATTTCTAATGCTAACTTAAAGACCTTTATGCCCCATACAATTGGGTTCTCTTTCTTGAAAAATAGAAGGAAATGTTATTCCTTTAGATAATTCACAAAAAATTATTAAATCTTAAAGCATAAAAGAAATAACAAATTAAAATATGTTGATATCTATGCAAAGCACATAGGGGAGGAAGAGGAACAAATTAGATGTTAAAGGGGAACTGAATTCTAGAATGTATGCATGCTTCTGAAAATGTCATTTACCACACTGTCTGGCAAGTCTTGGGACATAATTTATAGTCCCTCCACCCAGAACTGAAATGAGTTCCCTATACCAAGCCTATCCCACATAACTGAATTCCTCACTTTATCTAATTCAAATATTTTCTTGGACTACTGCAGAAATTAGGGTTTTACACCAAAAGTCTTACCATGTCATGGAATCTCTGGCCTGATCATGTCATGGAATCCCAGGCAATGACCCTTTCTAAAGGAGAAACAACATTAAAAGTTGCCCTGAGACTCTGCTTAGATTACAGTTTCCCCTTCAGAAACCTTACCTCTGGTTCCTGATGCATATCAATCCTCATCCCAAGGTTTAAGTGTTCTTCCTGTAAATGCTCCTGCCTGGCAAAACCCCAGTCTTCCAAACCTTGGGTTCCCTGGTTTTCCCAGGGCTGGCTGTCAGTCAGACTACTGTCCTTCACCTAAAATAAAACCTCTGATTCACAGTTACTCTATTTAACGTCTAAGAGTAAATCAAATTACCATCTCCCACTAAGGTGTCATCAATCTCACTTCCAGGATGTTGCTACTTCAATTAAGGAGAATGAAGAATAAAATGAGGATGTATATAGTTTGACAGACAATAAGCCTTTGGAGAAATACATTTGTAGCAAAATCTTTGACTTGAATAAAACACAGGAAGAAGTTAAGAAAGAAAAAGAGAGAGAAAGAGAGAGGGAGGGAAGGAGGGAGGGAAGGAGGGAGGGAGGGAGGGAGGGAGGAAGGAAGGAAGGAAGGAAGGAAGAGAGAAAGAGAAAGAGAGAAAGAAAGAAAGAAAGAAAGAAAGAAAGAAAGAAAGAAAGAAAGAAAGAAAGAAAGAAAGAAAGAAACAAGAAGAATGAAAGAGGGAGGGAGGGAGGAGGGAAGGAAGGAGGGAAGAGAAAGGAAGAAAGAAAAGAAAAGAAAAGAAAAGAAAAGAAAGAAAAGAAAAAGAGAGAAAAGAAAAGAAAAAAGGAAAGAAAAGGAAGGAAAGAAGGAAGGGAAAGAGAAGAGAAGAGAAAATAGAAAATCAGTGGGATGCTGTTGAGGAAAAAAATTGGAGAGATATCTGAAAGGCTAGTGTGTATACAATCACAACTGTAAGCATTTACGAACTCAAAGCTTTCAAATGCTGAAATAAAAAGCAGAAAGTAGTACAACTCAGATCAAAAAGATATACAGTTGTGCAATTCGGATCATGTACATATTTTCCAAATGTGAAAGCAGTAAGGAAAATTAGCTCATGGAGTTCACCCATTGCAAAACATTGTAGAATATGAAGATGTGTAAAAGGAGAACTTGGCAACATAATATTAATGAAGTCTTAGATGTAGCAGCAATTCAGAAGGAAGCAGAAGAGGACAAAACAAGGAACGAAGCAGTGAGTCGGAAGAGGGGAACTACTAGAAGATGAGGAAAAGGGGTTCACTTACCTATGACCCTATTTGCAATATGCTAACGGTTGAGTAAGAGGAAAGAAAAAAAGGAGCAGGTAACATTGCCAAACACATAAACTTTTTAAAAAAAATTTCCAGATCAATAATTCAGTTAAAGAACAAAATCATAACAAGCAACTATTTGAAAAAAGGATATGAATGTACCAAAATCTTAATAGCTAATTTTCTAATAGGGTTGAAGGGAGTTAAAATGTACAGGGCAGGGGTTGCACTGAATCGAGAGATTGCTTTCCCTTTATTCAATACTATAAATGTCTGAAAAAGAAAACACAACACATAAAACAGAATTTAGGATCTCAACATTAAAATTAAGAACATTTTAAGAGGAAGGTAAGACCATCATTTAAAATTTTGCTTTATAAAATACTATAGTAATACACTAATTACCAACACACAACATAATGATAGGTGCTTTTTCTTTCTGTGCACCATTAACTTTCCTAAATTTGGTAAGAGACATGAGGATTTAAAGGAAAAAAAAAATTTGAAGCCACTGCTGTAAGAATTCTTAGCACCTTTTATCAAGTTTTGATATCAGTATTTTAAAACTATATTTGTAATTTACAAAAAGCATAAAAATGAGATTTTGATTACTTCTTCATTTTGACAAAAAATTTTCATGAGAACTTCAGAGTTTTCCACGTGTGTTTTTGGATGAGCTTCTTTTGGGGGTACTTAAGTCACCTACTATTATTTCTTCTGCAGAGAGCTGTGGAAAGGGCAAAGTGTATGGCATGAAGGCATAATCCTCCTGCCAATCAAAGGAACTTAAATAGAGCTTGAGATTGTAAAAAGGAATTTAAATACGACTTCTGGAAATATAATACAACACTTGTTTTCACTTTTGGCTTAATCACACTGTAAGGTGAATAGAATTTTGCCCTTCCTCAGTTACCCAACTGCATGATGTCTCTTCAGCTCTGTTTGTCCTGGGAATGTAGGTTCAAATGAGTACTTCCAAAAGACTTGTAGGATAATGGGTCCATTAAATGCTCAAGCCCACCGAGCATCCTAGTGATGCTTCAGACAAAGGGGAGAAGGCACAACATTCTTCACCAGACATCTGTGGGACTAGTCCAGAACCAACTAGGAAGTAGGGGAAGTAAAAACAACTTGACTAAAAACTCACTTTCTTATTGATATAGTATGGGTCCAGGTCCTCCAAGGGCTCTGACACCATCTCTGGAGGAATGTCTCCATAAATAAATGGAAGAGACTTCCCTGCTTCCAAGTCACTATTTGGCTTTGGGCCATTTTCATCATCCTCATCCTTACGCTCTTGTTTGGGTCTCTTAGCTTTCTCTTCTGCAATGCGTTGTTCAATAGCAGCAAGGGATTCCCTGGTAAAGAAGCGGAAGCTGTCAGGTCCTGGTGGTACCAGCACTGACTGTGCCATCTTTTCATCCTGCTCCTTTAATCACTGTTTAGCTCCTTGCATAAGAAAGTGCTATGGAAACAAGAGAGAGAGAGAGGAGAGAGAGAGAGAGACAGGGAAGAGAGAGAAGCAACAGTCATTAGGATAAAAGGTAACTGTGATGTTGAGATAAAATATATAAACCAAGCTATCTGCAATATTTTACTAAGGAAGCTGTATTCAGGGGATTCTCATGCATGCATTCATTTGCTTGCATGGAGATCTGTCTTTCACATTCAGTAGATGTCTATGAGGTAATCTAGTCTCCCACTCCCAAAATGTTTTAAGTGAAAACATCCAAATTCGGAGCTCAGAAATGGAGGATACTGGTTTGTGCTTGCTGTTTCACTTGTGTGAATATTTTGGCAGCCATCTTTTTCAGCATCCTTTCTGAAAAAATATCAGAGATCCAAAACAAGAGATGAATAATCACCCAAAATTATAGGATCTGGGCTATGCAAGGGTCTTGCATGTACCTCTCCATTTTATTCCATGTTCCTTTTGGCCTACTTTTCCACCTTTAATAGCTTATTCAAAATCAACGCACCTGGTAAAGAGCTCTGGAAATCCTGAAATGCCAGGCTATGGAAACATAGGTAGATACTGCTTGAAAGCAAGGGAGCAGAAAGGAGCGGGGGATGCCCGATTGCATTTGGAACTGCTCGGAAGCTGCACAGGAAGGGATCCAGCTCCTGCCAAACTGGGCAGGAAGTCATCCACGTCAGAGGTCTGGATCTTGGACCCCTCTGGCTTAGCAACCTGCTGCTACCTAGTATAATTGCTTCTTAAATTAACAAATTTGCAGTACTTAGGAAATACTGTAGAATTAGTTCATTTTCTAAAATAGTGCCCATTTCATAAATATCTAAATAGCAAATTTAGACTTGAAAAATAACAAGTTTAAGATAGTTTATCTTTTAAACAAACTCCTATTTTGTTTATCTTTGCCATAACATAAATGGAGGCTTACTGTATTCTAATCATATTTCACCGGACTAACAAATATAACTTCACAGAGCACACCAATCATTCCAAATGTTATCTCTAAACCAGTTGCAAGAGTTTCTATGATTTTTGAAACCATACAACCAAAACTTTAACTCCTGAAGGCCATCTGTATACAATCACTTATCTATTTTTCCTTCTTTTTAAAATATCATTCCATTGTAACCCCCATCATACAGGAATGAGAATTGCCATTTAATTACATGAAGTGCATTTTTGAAGAGTAAATGCATTAATATCCACATCATTTCTGTAGCATATGCCAGATCAAACAGGGAAATTTAAATAACATAAGCTACTCTACCGTTTCTACATTTTTTTAGAAGTAGACTAGGACCTTTCAGTCACTAGCTAGCACCCTGCCTTCTCGGTATCACACTGCCTCCAAAACATCCCTCATTTACCTCACCCATCCCCACAGACCCTCATGCCTCGACAGACATAGGCATGAAGAAGGTCCATGCATACACCGTGGAGGAAACTCCCATGCCTGGATGCTCTAATAAAAGAGACATGCTAAAACATGCAGCCAGCAGCTTCAAAATGAAAGTGGTCCTCTGCAGACTCCCCAAGGATTCTACTGTAAAGGTAGAGAAGCATCACAGAGAATAAGCATAATAAGAATATTAAAACATTACCCCTGCGGAATCTTTTACACCCAGAGTTTGGGATTGATAAGCTGGCACCAAGAAGACTGCAGCTAAAATTCCATCATTCTTTTTTTCTTTTTTTTCTTTTCTTTTCTTTTTTTTTTTTTTTTTAAATTCTCCTTCAAAGACCACACCTAACTTCCTGTAAAAGGATTCTGGTAACTGAAGTAAGAACAGGCATTTCCTGTTTGGGGACTACAAAATGGCGTTATTATAACTACCACTAGAGGGCGGGGGAACTGTGAAGAGAAACCCCTCACAGTGTACACAGAGCCCTGTATTTGAAGCAGCCTAAAGCTTTCACAAATGGAGCTCTGATTTTTCACAGGCTTTTCTTAGAACACAACGCTAAGACTTTGTTGATTTCAGTCATTAATTTTGCTAACAGATTAAGTTTCTGTTCATGCTTTTTATTTGCTAAGCCAGAAGTCATTCAATCGATACAAATAATTAATTCAAAGTAAAAAAGGAAAATACTGAATGTTAAAAATAAAAACTCATAAAAAAGCAATTGTATTAGTGAAAGTCTTACATACAGTGGAATTTAACATTAGCCTCAGCCCTAGAGTATCTGAAATCCAATAAAGTGCTTTACTAATTCAACAGAGATGGTCTTTGTGCTAAACAAATAAACTTTCTCTAGGAATAAAATAACCCTGATGAGACACCAATCTTATTTTAACTCTGATTTTAGTGGCTGAAAAGCAGCCAGAAGAAAACTGAAAAGCCAATGAAATCCTAAGTGCCAGTCTTTCAATTAATGCTATAGTGATGATTTGAGGACTTACTATGTACCAGTCACTGACTGGGCTAACATGTCTGTATGCACCATATCACTTCATCTTCCCCACAATCATATCAAATAAATACTTTCAGGATCCTGATTTGAAAACTGAAGAAAGGAGGTACACAGGGGGTAGAAATAGTCATCTAAGATCATACACACAGGATCCAAACTGAAAGTCTGACACCAAAAATCTGTGAACTTTATTCAGTCATAAAAAGAAACACTTGCTCATGCAACTGCAGCCTGAAATAAAGATTAAATAAATATCAGACAGTGGTGTCACTTAGGACCAGAAACAGTCCTAATTATTAAATCAATATATTTTGCATATTTTCTAGCTTCATCATTTTCATTAGAAAACATATTTGTTGGAACTGAGCATAGAGAAGATATAATAAAAAATTTAATCACTCTAGCAGGTCCCTTGGTTATAAGACACAAAAGAATGACTCACACTGGCTTGAGAAGGAAGGAAGGAACGAAGGAAAGAAAGAAAGAAAGAAAGAAAGAAAGAAAGAAAGAAAGAAAGAAAGAAAGAAAGAAAGAGAAAGGAAGAAAGAAGGAAAGGAAAGGAAAGAAGGAAAGAAAGAACGAAAGAAAGAAAGAAAAGAGAGAGGGAGGGAGGGAAGGAAGGAAGGAAGGAAGGAAGGAAGGAAGGAAGGAAGGAAGGAAGGAAGGAAAGAAAGTGGGAGGGAGGGTAAGAAAGAAGAAAGGAAGGGAGGAAAGAAAGTGGGAGGGAGGGAGGGTAAGAAGGAAGGAAGGGAGGAAGGAAGGATAGAAGGAAAAGGAAGTTCATTAGTTCAAGGTTTATTTTCTAGGGCTAACTTTAGGCGTGGGATGATTCTGGAACACAGATGACATTACCAGCACCTTGTTATGCTTTTACTTCCATGGTGTTAGCTTTTCTAGAGATTCATCCCTTACTGTAATAAGGTACTATAGCAGTTCCCACCTTCCAACCTTCCAGATATAAATACAATAGGAATAAATATCCAGAAAAACTCTCATTGCATCTCACTGGCTCCAGCTGGGTCACATACGCATCCCTTAAGTAATCACTCAGTCCTAGGTAATGCTGTACTTTGTGCTTTGATTGGCCTCCCCTAAAGCAAATGCCTTACCCTTGGAACTTGAAGGAAACATTCCTTGAAACCTATGAACAGTCAGGACTGTGGTGGTGGTATAGGAATATCCCTCAAAAGCAGAGTTGGAATACTATCACTGGACAAGAGGTGGATAGATGCTTGTCAGAAAACAGTAAGTGTGTACTCTGGTCACATACTGGCATATTTACAGTGCTTCAATACTTGGTAATGTTATAAATGTCAGGAAAAAAAATATATATCTATACATATATATATAGATAGATAGATATATTTCGAATGAAAATGGTAAAGCCAGAAAATATGCTATATATATATGTATATGCTAGAAAATATGTTGTATACATATATATAGCATATTTTCTACCTTTACCATTTTCATTAGAAAAAAATATATCTTCTATGTATACCATCTTAAAGACTTAGAAACCAGGCAAGATAGATAGAAGATTCTTTCCCCCAAAATAAGTTGTCCTACTATAATCATATATTCCACAAATCTCTACGATGAGCATTAGTTTCCTTTATCAAATGAATACATGAATATTTTGGCCTCACTTTAAAAATGTGCTTGATAATAGGCTTTTGTATAATAAGATTCTAATTCAAAAAAAATTGAGGAGTAAAACAATTACAAAGTGATTTGCCAAATGTATCTTTTGGGGGAGGTTAACCATAATAACACATACTGCACTATTTTTGTCAGGCACTATTTTAAGAACTATAAAAGCACTAAATTCTCATAACAACCTGATGAAATAGATGTTGTGATTATCCCCATTTAAAACATGAGGAAACTGAGACACCAGGAGGTTAAATAATTTGCAACATGCGTAAGTTTTCACAGCTGGAAATAGTAGAGTCAGAATTTGAACTCATGCTCTCAGAATTCATGTGCCTAACCATTATGCAATGCTTCTCCAGCCTTTTCCAGGAATCACTTGCTATCAGGAACACCAAGGTAATGTGTAGTTTCTTTGACATCATATTAGTTGGAGGGTCACCATTTCTGTCCCATCGATCCTAGCTAACGACTGTGTCCTAGGATATTTAAAAGGGTAAACAGAAAATGTTTTACCAAAACATCCAAGATATATGATGAACAACATGTGAATATTTTTTCCATCTCAAGAATACTTTTATGCAATATAGATTTGAAATAAGAATCATAGTCTCTTATTTCTGATTTCCTGGGATGAGATGAAGTTTTCAGAAGGCTTGCACATTAGCTTTTCTTCCACTTGTTCTTGTTAACACCAAACTGATATTTTATGAGAATGCTAAATGGCATGTTACATGAAATTTTTAAACTTCATTCAGTTGCATTACTTTGTAGACAGGTGATTTTACGTTACAAATTTTAAGGCCAGACATTATATTTGGAAGACTCATAAGTAATTGGAAAGGAAAACAATATTATTTTAAGTAGTCAGAAAGGAATGAATCTTATGAATTAATTTCTAAATTCTGAAAACATTTTCTGCCTTTCAATCCCAACTTTTAAAATTTTCTCTCACTTATAAAAGAGGAACATTAATTTTCTAAATTAAAATATAAAAGAAGCCATGTTATTATACATGATATCTACAAAAATAATAGTTGTATGAAAGACAGAATAATTATAAAATAAAGATATATAGTAAAAATAGCAGATGACTCTAATTTCTTTCCACAAAGATTCACTTTATAATAATTACTCTAAGGTTCAACTTATACTGAAAAAAAATTATCTTAATCTCACAGACAAGGGAAATAATTATATAATAGTTTATGTTAGAATTAATGATTATGGGTAAGTGCTCAAAAATTTAGAGGATTTTTACTCAAGAAAGCTGAGAAAGACTAAGAAATGTCTTTCTGAAAGTTATCTTTTAATCCTATTTTACAACAATTTTTAGTTTTCTTCATTACATTAGAATAATGCTGGAAACATAAACTAAGAAAAGACTTGCTAAATGTTATCTGAAGATTTATTTTTGGATTTCTAGTTTACTTAATCCATAGAGTTCTATCTATTTTTTCAGGAATTTTTTGATTGTCACTTACTGTGTTTTTACATCTTTCTCTCTTTAACCTGGATCCACTTGCTCATTTCTGCAACTAACAGTTCCCACAAAAGGGAGAAAGTTCTGAACAAACAGACTTACATGTTTTTCCACTATAGATTAGGAAAAGAACATAATAGCAAATGAAAGACATAGGCTTAGTAAGTACTATTTGGATAAACCGTCATTTTTCTTTCAATCCTAGGGTTAGTTCCAATATATAGTTCCAAAAACTTGTTTTCGGTATTTTCTGTTTATACTGTAATTGTTGAACAATATCCTTTATAAAAGTATAGGCATTTTTAAAATTACTGTTATATTTTTAAACATTATTTTTTCTTTAACAGATATGCACACCAGTATTATCATAATCATGATGATCCTGGGGAAATATTATTCAGTGTAATAAATAATCATTTTACATCCAACTTTCTTGGGAAAAAATAAATTACGTATAATGACATATGCCTATATCTTTATGCAAGTATTTTTATTCTATTCCAAATAGTCTGGCAACACTGTTCTACATCCTTTTTTAATCTTTAGATGTGTTAAATGCATGTAAGTAGACATCCATCGACTACCTCAACCCTTCCTAAATGATTTATCAGCTAGAAGGCCACCTCTACTCTGATTACATATATTCATTTATCTTGATAACTAGATTATGCTAGAATCACAGAATTCCAATTCTGGATTTAATGGGCAAGGAAGAAAATTTCCCAAGGCATGGTCCTCCCCATAAAAGTGAAAAATTGTTCCAAATGCCTGAGTATTTCCAGCTCAGTTTTCTTCATTCCTTCAATTTCATTGAGGACATCTACCTATAACTTTTCCCCTCAGCTCTCACCCTTTTCAATGGGGGAATAAAAAAAAAAAAAAGCAGCCTCTAAACTCCTCAGTGGGGTAGTGGATCTAAATGTCCAGGCATCATCCCCAGGAGAGAACAAGTAGGCAGAGCCAGGAGCAGAAGGTCTTTGAAATGAAAAACAATGCTCAAAAAAGAGCTACATTCCAAAATATCCTAGATACAAAATTTGTGCATGCATGTGTGTATGTACATATGTGTGCCTCAGAAAGACAGAGAACTAGATATGAGAGAGAATGAGATCATAGGAGACCACAGATTTGTGTCTTCACTTCACGTTCACATGATCTAAATTCTGACACTCTACTTGGTTCTTGATATTAGTTATCTCATTTAATCCTTGTGATATTTTGTAAGGGAAGTAGTGTTGTTGACCCTTTTCTAACGTAGCGATGATCTGAGCGTAAGGAAGCTGTAACAAGGCACTGCCACACAGAGCCAGCATTTAAACTCACATGTGGGGGCACCTGGGTGGCTCAGTGGGTTAAAGCCTCTGCCTTTGGCTCAGGTCATGATCTCAGGGTCCTGGGATTGAGCCCCGCATCGGGCTCTTTGCTCGGCAGGGAGCCTGCTTCCTCCTCTCTCTGCCTGCCTCCCTGCCTACTTGTGATCTCTCTCTCTCTCTCTGTCAAATAAATAAATAAAAATCTTTAAATAAATAAATAATGAAAAAAACTCACATGTGTCTGATTTCAAATTCTAAATATGCTTCATCATTACATTTTCGGAGAAATGTACCATTGATACACCAACTGAGAAGGGTAACGTGAAATATGTCTGATTTTTTAAGTCATTGGGTCCATATCTATACCTGAGATATTTTCACAATACTATAAGCCCGCTGTTATTAAACAGATGACCTACAATATAACTGAGTTTCCCCTTATAGTCATGTTATTGTGGGTTACCCTTGACTTCTGCTGGAATAAGACTTAAACTCTCTGAACCTTAGTTTTCTCATCAGTAGAAATCAAGGCTCATTTTGAGTTTTATGAAATAAATTTAAAGGAAAAAACGAAGCACCATGCCTAGGACATAGTAGATGCTAAATAAATGCTGGTTTCTTTTTTCAGAGACACCTTAGTGATGTTTGTCAGTTCTACTTTTTATTAAAGTTATCCATGTAAAACTTACCTCCCCTATTATCTCATCTTTCTTATCTTAACCCATATTTTTTGTGGTTTTTCCATAATGTTCAACATAGTACATCATTTTGAGATAAATCGTCCAGTAAATCATCGGTGAATTAACCGTTGTAGCCCTATATTATTCAGAAGCTCTCTTTTCTTTTCACTCAGTACACTTCCTTTTCTCACCAGTATATATTTATGTGTCATGATACCTGCCTAATTCCAGGTTTCCAGTTTGTTTCTTTCTTTCAGTTCTACAGGGCAGTGTAAGTTACTGTATACATTTATGGGCCCTCCACTGTTTGAGCTTACTTTACCTTTCTTAAAGTCAGACTACTTAACAAAAGTCAGACTACTCTCTCTGCCACCTCTCCCCTCCACTACACATGCACACACTATACCCATGCACATGAGCATGTATACGCATACACATACACACATATGCTTGTTTCTGCCTCGGTAGCTTATTTCACCAGCCCAGACAGTTCAACAATCATTTATTTGCCTTTTCCAGTCTTTCAATTTTTCAGGTGCAATTGCTCTGAAAAACTTTAAGAAATTTCTTCTTCTTTTTCTGAATTTCCATTATATGTACAGTAGAGAGTGCCATTTTTCTTAATCCGTTCCTATACATACATTTTCTTTGCTGACTACTGTTAAGTCAACTTAATGAAAGTATAACCTTATATTTGCCACCCTCACCCAAGAATCTTCAACCATTCTCCATTACCATTCATATAAAGTACAAATTCCTTTCTCTGACATTTAAAGAATGCACCAAATTTCCTTTCCAGTTTTATTACCTGTCAACGTCTACTAGTACTTTATGGTAAAGAAGAAATAATTTGCTCAAGTTTTCCTAAACTTGTACCCTGGTCTCTGTGTTTCTAATTCCAAGTTGCTGCTTATGTTGTTTTCACAACCTAAAATTCACTACAATTCAACCTGACAAGCCAGTATCAGTTTTAAATCTCAAATGTTACATTTCCCATGAGTATTTCTACATCCTTTCAGCTGGGTATGGCCTTTCACTTTTTCAAACTCAATAGCACTTGCTTCTCACATGCTATTTGTTGTATTTATGTAAGTACCTTGAGGTAAGGTTATGATATGCTCCTTTTGTGACTCTTGAAGTACATAAAGCAATACCCTGCACAAAGTAGATACTCGGTAAAAGAACTGGATAACAGATAATTTCAAAGAGACACAGTTTTAAATAAGCTGTCATGTTGCAGGGGGCCTAGATGTGCAAAAGGCTTTTCTGACTCTAGAGGACAGATTGAAGACAAATATGAATGTTATAGGAAAAAAACTGATTTAATAAAAATAATAATGTTCAAATTCTTAGACTTGCCTTAAACAAAGTGACTATTCTTTAATAAGAAATAATTCTTTTCAATCACCAGAAATATTCAAGCAGATACTGTAGAAAGCATGCCTGTCTAGGATAATAACTGAAATCTATAAAAGCAAAATACTTCCAACCTCCAGATTATATGATTACCTTAAAAAAAGAGCATCAAATTATCTCTTACCAAGGGAAGAAAAATAAAAAGAGAATTAAATTATTAGGTTTTTTTCTTACATAAATTCTAGATTAGAGATAACTCAACATCCAGATGTTCACAGAACACATTATCTCCCTGATCAGTGGCTGCTCCTGCTTGGCTCTGGGCCCCATGAGGGCAGGGAGCTTGTCTGGGCTTGCTGACCCCCTTCCAGTCTCCAGTGCCCACTGCATCATGTAGTTTCACCATACATATATGGTACTGAATTAAAAATAAGACCTAACTTGCATTTGCATCATCAGATCAAAAGAGGTCAAAGAGAGGACATAGTAAAAAAGGATCATACTGATAAAATCTGGCTTGTTTTAAAAATACAACTAAAAACATATAATTAATTATTGTTTCTTAGACCACAGTAAGAAGACACTGAAAAGCAGTTCTTCCTGTCTTTTTAGGATCAAGAATCTATTTGTCTTTGTTACTTTCACATTGTAAACAATGTATTTTCAGCAAATATGTCAAAACATGTGTCCAGAAACATGTCTTCCTTTTTAAGTTAGTTACCTTATAGGTCCAGGCACTTAAGCCAAAGGTGCTATTTCTCTAAATAGTTTTGGATGTCCTTCTTTTGGCATTGTCACTTACCTTTTTTGGAAGCTAATTTATAGTTCTTTTTTTTTAACCAATCATTTTTGGCACTCAATTTGTAGCTACACCTGATTTATGCAACATCATCAATTTTGAGGGGCTCTTGTTGACTTACTATTATTTGGTGGGCACAATGCTTTGAAGAAAAGGCAGTAACTTTGAAGCCAGATGAAACTAGCGTGCATACTTACTCTTCTACTTTCTCGCTATGCTTCTTTAGGAGAAGAACTTGGATTATACCGTGGATTAAATAAAATACCCAGTACACAGAGCAGATGCTACTTATCCAAATTTTCCCTATGCTATTAAAGCTCTTACACATAGCACTGTACTAAACTGAATAAGACCAAATATAAAGCTAGAAACCCAGTATTTCAGAATTTGCAATGCAATGTATCATTTAACAACAAAAGACAACTTTTTTTAAAGTGCCAAGAGCCAGTATTCTTCCAGATGCTTAGAATACAATAAGCAGCCAAACAGATCTGCCTTCATGAAGCTTATATTTTGTATATCCTAATGATACAGATTCTGTACAAGTACGTCAACATGGACTAGAGCAAGTGTTCTATTGCTATGGAAAAAGATAATGCAGGGAAGGGAGAGAAAAAATACCAGGTTGGGGGGGGGGCGGGTGCGTTGAAAATTTAAATAAGGTGCTTAGGGGAAGTCTTGCTGACGAAGTGCCATATAAGGAAAAGCCCCTGAAGGACCCAAGGAAGGCAGCCAAGTCATGAGCCTTCCTGGATAATAGGGTTCCAAGCAGAGAAAATGCATGAAAAGAGCTACAGAAAGACATTCATATTTGGAAAGGCCTGTAGAAAGGTAAATAGCACTGAACGAATGAAACTGCAACACAGGACAATAACATCAACAGGAAGAAGAAAGTAGAGCAGGTAGCAGGGACAATGAGTACAACAGCAGATGCTGCCAACCTCAGTTAGGCCTGCCATCTGGTTTCCCAGCAGTTTTACCGGTGACACCTGTGACATAAATGTCAAGATCAGAGCCCAAGCCAGACCCTGAGAAACAACAATCATACCAGAAATAAAGGAAAGCTCACTGCCACTCAGTGTCCTGAGCCTGAGCACAGAACAGAATGGGGGCATTGAAAGCAGGATAGCCATGCCCGGCTGCTCAGAGAAGTCTCAACCTGGATGGCAATTTGCAGGGTGGACCCAGGAACAGCCTTGCAGATATGAAAAGTGCAGTAGCCAAATTTAGCATCCAGAAACAGCTCAATTTCAGAGAAGCAGATAAGGCAAAATTGTTGCCTATCCTTAATGCCTAGAAATATTTGTTGAAATTTTAAAAGATTCAAAAAGAGAGAATCTTTCTGACCATGATGCAGTTTTTAAAATAGACCAACATAAAAGCAGCACCAATTAAAACATTTAGCTACAAAACAAATATTGTTACAAAACTTTTTGTTTGCTTGCTTTCATGTGTGGAAAGTGCTTTGATAATGTATTTGTCTGTTCGACATGTTGGCAACACATTCACTGGCAAATTCCCTTACTTCTAATCACTCCTACATTTGAGAGAGAAAATATAGAGAATTAGCCATTCTGTTCCTCAGTTCACTTAATCTCTCGACCTGTAGGGCTTTTTTGTCTCTTTTTTTCCTTCTTGTTTCTTCTCTCCTTAGAATAAAGGTAATTACTGTCCTGATCAAATCAACAATGTTGCTAACGGGATGAATTCAGATCATTTGAAGTAAAATGTTTTTTGAACAGCAAAGCATTATGCATTGCTCACTCATTTTCTTCTCTTTTTAAATATTATTAATATACCAATTTTTGCCTGTAAGAATGAATGAAGAAATGATCTCTTACATTCTGTATTTTTTAAAATTGCTCTATATAACTTCATGCATGTGAATTATAAAAGTATGGTTCAACTTGTCAGATGTTTAGATTCTGAATAGTTTTCTATCCATGCACATAGATGTGATTGCCACCCCATCACGTTGTTGCACTGCTTTCCAAATGAAAACAGGAGAAACTACAGGCTTGAGAAGGGAAAAGGGCAAAAGGCTCAGGAAAACATATTGCGTTCCTCCAATAAAGTAATAATCATTTGCCTTCTACATATTCATTTGCAAGCTTATACTCATGAATGACATTTCCCATTTATTTTTCTCCCAACCAAACAAAATATACTGAAATCATTAAAACTAGGGACTGATCTGTAAAAGCAGCTTCGTCACTTGGAAATTATCAAAGGGCAAGACATGACTCACACATTTTTTGAAAAGTTCAAGTCATGATCACAAATTTTAAATTGAATATTCTTAGATTTCTCATAAAAGACACACAGCGAGAGAGAGAGAGAGGAAGAAGGAGAAGGAGGAGGAAGAGGAGGACTGTTTGGAGTTCTATAAATAAAATATTCTTCCAAATAAAAGAATTTATCAATTAGAAGATACGACTTCGATTTAGAATTAAACCCTTACCATTCTTTATGGCAGTGAGCAAATTTTTTCCCTTGTGTTGGCACCATAACCAACGCTAATTAAAATCATAGGTTTTGTGTTTGGAAGAGGGCCTCCTAATAGATCATTTAGTCAGATTGGTTACATTAAGGATTGAACTAAAACCAGAGACAGATGGTTTTGTCTCAGATCTCAGAACAAAGATTTCACAACTTTTCTTGGTTGTCTATTCAACTTTTTAATCACTGATTAACTTATCTTTAGTTATAAGCTTTGTCAACATTAAACTATCCAGACTATTTCTGCTACTGTTTCATTGGATGAAATGGAAGCTTCATATATACCCCTATATGGGATTTATCAGGGAAAAATTGCCAAAATATTTATTTAGCATTCTGTTTATTGATACTGAAAGGATATTTGCCTATTAGGTTAACCAATATCCAGTGACTCCATTATAATTGTAATAGAATAAAAACACTGGCTGATGGTAGGCATGATCTCTTTCAGTCTGCTATCCCTTTTCATGTTATTTTGATTATTAATGTTAATTTGATCAATCCGTTCCCAAGATAAATGATTAAAAGGCATGAACACAGAGATTTTTAACATGTTGTATTCTAATTGTCATTCAGTGTAGAATATTTTCTAATTTTCTTTATGATTTCTTCTTTGAATCATGGATTATTTAGAAATGTGTTGCTTAATATCCAAAATAATTGGCTTTTTATAGATACTATTGTTACTGGTTTCTAATTTAATTCTACTGTTGTCAAATACTCTGACATAAATTAAGGCTTATTTCATGGCCTAGCATATGGTCTTTGGTGAATGTTTCATGTATACTTGAAAAGAATGTATATTCTGCAGTTGGATATATTATCGTAAAAATGTCAATTAGGTCTTCACGTTTGATAATTGATAGTATTATTCAAGTCTACTAACTTTTTTCTATTTGTTCTATCAACTACTGAGAGAAGATTGTTAAAATCTCTAACAGCAATTGTGTATTTGTATATTTCTCACTTACTCCTGTCCATTTTTTCTCTTTTTATTTTGGAACTCTATGATTTTGTCATTCACATTTAAGATTATGTCTTGTTACAAATTAGCCCTTTTATTCCTATGAAATGACTTTTTCTTTTAAATAGGCTCCATGGGGCACCTGGGTGGTTCAGTGGGTTAAAGCCTCTGCCTTCGGCTCAGGTCATGATCTCAGGGTCCTGGGATCGAGGCCCGCATCGGGCTCTCTGCTCAGCAGGGAGCCTGCTTCCTCCTCTCTCTCCGCCTGCCTCTCTGCCTACTTGTAATCTCTCTCTCTCTGTCATATAAATAAATAAAATCTTAAATAAATAAATAAATAAATAAATAAATAAATAAATAAATAAATAAACAGGCTCCATGCCCAGCATAGGGCTTGAACTCACAATTCTAAGATCAAGAGTCACATCCTCTACGGACTAAGCCAACCAGATATCCCAGAAATGACTTTTTAAAAAATCTATGTTAATATTCCTTGCCTTGAAGCCTACCTTATATGATATTAATATAGTCATATCAGCTTTCTTTTGCTTAGTGCTTACCCACTATATCTTTTGCTATTCTTTTTTCAACCTATATGTATTATTAAAATATGTCTCTTGAAAACAGCGTATCTTTGAATCTTGCTTTTTAGTCAGTCTACTGACAATCTCAAGAGTAGCGAAAATATGTAGCCACTAAAAACCTATGCCAGCATGTTAATAGCAACCTTTTTCACATTGCTAAAGCCTAGAAACAATCCAAATGGCCATTACTAGGTGAATGGAAAATAAATGAAGATATATTTATCCAATGAAGTATTACCCAACAACAAAATGTTACAAACTACTTATACATGCAAAAAAATGGTTGAATCCCAAAAAGGTGCTAAGTGAAAGAAGCTAAAAAAAATAGTACATATTTTATGGTTTTATTTATGTTAAATTTTTTAGCAAAACTAAGCTATGGTGATAGAAATTAGAAAAGTGGTTGTCTCTGGAAGCAGGACGATTGACTGGAAAGGTCACTGGGGAGGTAGAGATGTTCTCTTGATTGGGGTGGTAGTAACAGTAGAAGAATACATTTGTCAAAACACAAACGAATATGCATTTTGTTTTATGCAAATTATCCTTCAACTAAAGAAAGTGGCATGATCCCAAGCCATACTGTCTTTCTTCTACTTCTTCCTTCCCAGAAAGTCTTGTGACTACACCAAGGCAAACCTGGACAAGCTGAGACAAACCAACCCTTTGTTCACTCCTTTGCTGATCCTTTTTCAGTTGAAGAGTATTTGTATCAGGTATCTTCAGTTCGCTGTCTCCATGTGGCTAGGATGAGAATATAAGTTTCTCTGGTATGGAATTACACTTTAGTAAAAGGTACAAGCCCAGTTTTGTCTCTAAGATAACTAGTTCTAAGATAATTGGGAGTTTGTCTCTTTGATCTTAATACCATCAATATTCCCTGCCCCCAGAGAATTAAAAACCTAATTAGGTAGTCACATGTAGACATTTAAATAATAGTACAAGCCGAGTAACAGCATAAAAGAATAATGTACAAAACAATAACAAGGCAAATAACAAGGCAGTATATGATTTGTTTGTGATAACAATGATAAACTTGAATAGATATTTTTAAAATTTTACAAAGTGCTTTTACATACACTATTTCATTTTTATTAAATTTTTAAATTGAAGAATAGTTAATATAAAATACTATATTCGATTCAGGTTTACAACATAGTGTGTCAACAATTCTATATGTTATGCAATGTTCACTAGGTTAAATGTATTACTATCTGTTACTCTACAGCATTATTATAATAGTATTGGCTATATTCCCTATGCTATACTTTTTGTCCCTGCAACTTATTTTATTTAAATGAATAACGTATAAAAAGGTAGATCAGGGAGGTGTAAATAACTTCATCTTAAAAGAAACTAAGGTTTAATCAACCTATGTGTTTAATCAGCCTATGGCCATAGCAAATAAACAACAGATGCAAGGCTGCAACATGTTTTTTGACTTTCCTACAAAAAAGATTTATTCTATATCTTTTGTTCCTTATAAAAAGTTAAAGGCACTGAGGGCTGACATGATGAACAAAGACTTCTTTGATGAGGTAAAACTTAGGCTGAGCTTTAAAGGCTGGGCCAGAAATGGAGGACATTCCAAGTGGAAGGGAAATCATGAGAAAATCCCCCAAGCAGGATATGGCTCAGACCTACAAGAGACAACAAGGCAGGTAAGGGCAATAAGTAAATGAAAACATCAGTTGGACTGAACTAGATCATGTAGCAGATCTAATCAGGGAAAAGTGATACGGGCCAAGGTGGAGATGTCAAAATAGAATTTCAAAGGTCAATGGCAACTTGCTGAAGCTTTTAATAATAAAAGTGAAATATCAAGAAGAAAAGTGTATATTACAAAATATCTTAAGTATTATAAAATGTGGATATGAAAATAATAATTTATCTAGTGCAAGTAGATAAGCAATAAGTGGGTTATAAAGAAATAAAGGAACTAGGTATATAAACTTGTTTAAGAAATATTAAAATATGGCAAAAAGTCAGAGTAAATGGATGAAAAGACTTAAATTAAGGTTAACAGAAAGATCAGATTCACCTAATCACCTCAACCTTTTGAAGAAAGCACTGTGCCAGATATCGCTTTAAAAAAAAGTTAGGAAGAAAACAGTTGAAACTGGAAAATTCAGGAAAGAGTAAGATCATCTGAGTAAGATCAGTTGGTTATTTACTGAAGAAATAGGATATTAGAATAATAAAAATATAGAAATTGGGGAGATGATTTTTAAAGATACACAAATTTAGATAATTATTCATACATATATAGGATCTCTTACTATTAATTAGCATTTTTCCCACTTGAATAAGAGACTATGATATCCTCATGTGAGGTCAACTTTGGCTTAAAATTAGAAAAATTTTTCGATCTGAATACTCCAGAAATGCAACACAAGAGAACATCATAATAACCAACATTTTGGTGTTGTTATTAAAAAAAAAACTAGTATTTGCTGAAATCTTACTAAGGCCAAGTATTGTTCTAAATGTTTTACATGTACACTGTAGTATTTAATTCAACCTTCATGATAACTTCTGGAGTAGGAACAATGATTAACCTTACTTACACAAGGAGGCCCAAATAGGTTTCTTTCTTTCCCAAGGACAGATTAGTAGAGAAGCCAGAATGTGGACTTGGGAAACCTGATACCTGAGTCCAAGTTCTTAACCACCACATTTGCATGGTGACTAAAATCACCTATGTAAATTATAAAATGTTAGTCACGGCTCTACTTCCTGTTCAGTGTTAAGATTTCAAAATTTTATTTTAGCTCTTCTACTACCAGGTCTGATTGTGACTAACACCACCTCTCCAGGCTTTATACCCAGTAGAACCTCATATGCAGTATGAAGACTGTGGAGTGGAATTGCCTCATGTGCAAATAAAACAATCTGGATTTTATACTAAGGACACGGGGAACATTGTGCAACACTCTTCAGAAAAGCAATACAATCAGATTTATTTCTTAGATATTATTCTGATAGTACAGAAGAGGTCTAGAATGTAAAGTCCTTTAGGGCAGGAGGTAAGATAAAAAGCTATTTTAAGAGCCCAGACAAGAGACAATGTATGGCAAAATAAGGCAGAAGCAATGGGATGAGGATACGACCTGAGCATTTCTGAAGTTGCTTTAATAAAATTTGAAGTTTGACTACACATGGGTGGAGAAGGAGCTGCCAAAGATGAAGAGGACTCCAAAGTTTTTGTCTGGGGGACATGATGCACAGGAGGCAGACAACTTCTGTCTTTTACAGTCCTCACTGATATTCATGTTCTCTGAAGTCAAATTCCGTATGAAGCCACACAAATTTATGGAGCAAAACAGAATGAAAGTTGTATTAAAAAAAATCTTATTCTTCCCTGAGATACTAGAGCAAGAGGAGGACTAAAATCAGGGATGGTAGTGAGGAATCTTGTGCAGTAAGAAAGCCAGGTCAGCTGGAAATTCAATTGTGTATTGAGGGGCAAGGTGATTAAGAATGAATGCTTCTATCATTTCATAACAGAGAAAAAATTGAGACATTTCAATGGCTAATGAAAATTGTCTTTTTAATACAAAGATATAAAGGTATATGCTTTTAAGAGTAGGTGAATATTTCTGCAGTTCATTAGACTATCATAGATTTTTTTTCCTAGAACAAGGAGAAGAATGATGATTTTTCAGAAAAGGGAGTTGAAAATTAGGTTATTAACTAAAATAAAATATTTAGAAATTATTATAGTAAAATGAAATGAAAAAAATAACCATTTTCTTTTATTTAAATTTTGTTAGTCTAGCTGAACTGGAAAATAGTAAAATATCTTGATATTTTAAACTGTCAATAAATATAAAAAGTGAATGGAAGGAGAGGAGCAAGATGGTGGAGGAGTAGGAGACCGATTATCATCGGGTTCCAGAAATTCACCCAGATAGTTATCAAGCCATTCTGAACAACTACAAATTCAACAGGAGATCGAAGAGAAAAGAGCAGCAATTCTAGGAACAGAAAATCAACCACTTCCGGAAGTTACCCTGAATGTAAATGGACTAAATGCCCCAACTAAAAGACACAGGGTATCAGAATGGATAAAAAAAACAAGACCCCTCGATATGCTGTCTACAAGAAACTCATTTTACACCCAAAGACACCTCCAGATTTAAAGTGAGGGGGTGGAAAACAATTTACCATGCCAATGGACATCAAAAGAAAGCTGGAGTGGCAATCCTTATATCAGACAAATTAGATTTTAAGCCAAAGAATATCATAAGAGATAAGGAAGGACACTATATCATACTTAAAGGATCTGTCCAACAAGAAGATCTAACAATTGTAAATATCTATGCCCCTAACATGGGAGCAGCCAATTAAATAAACCAATTAATAACAAAGTCAAAGAAACACATTGACAATAATACAATAATAGTAGGGGACTTTAACACCCCCCTTACTAAAATGGACAGATCATCGAAGCAAAAGATCAACAAGGAAATAAAGGCTTTAAATGACACACTGTCCCAGTTGGACATCATAGATATATTCAGAACATTCCATCCCAAAACAACAGAATGCACATTCTTCTCTAGTACACACAGAACATTCTCCAGAATAGACCATATTCTGGGTCACAAATCAGGTCTCAACTGGTACCAAAAGATTGGGATCATTCCCTGCATACTTTCAGACCATAATGACCTGAAACTAGAACTCAACCACAAGAGGGAAGTCAGAAAGAACTCAAATACATGGAGGCTAAAGAACATCCTACTAAAGAATGAATGGGTCAACCAGGAAATTAAAGAAGAATTTAAAAAATTCATGGAAACAAATGGAAATGAAAACGCAACTTTTCAAAATTTTTGGGACTCAGAAAAAGCAGTCCTGAGAGGAAAGTATATAGCAATACAAGCCTTTCTCAAGAAACAAGAAAGGTCTCAAGTACACAACCTAACCCTACACCTAAAGGAGCTGGAGAAAGAACAGCAAAGAAAACCAACACTCAGCAGGAGAAGAAATAATAAAGATCAGAGGAGAAATCAATGAAATATAAACCCAAAGAACAGTGGAACAAATCAACAAAACTAGGAGCTTGTTCTTTGAAAGAATTAATAAGATTGATAAACCCCTGGCCAGACTTATCCAAAAGAAAAGAGAAAGGACTCTGATAAAATCATGAGTGAAAGAGGAGAGATCACAACCAACNATCGGAAAGGAGCCTGCTTCCTCCTCTCTCTCTGCCTGCCACTCAGCCTACTTGTGATCTCTCTCTCTCT